>PVKZ01001069.1:315952-495077 GCA_004027375.1 Macroglossus sobrinus | reverse complement strand
TATATATATATATATATATATATATATATATATATATATATATATATATATATATATAAATGCCTTCTTTGTGTTTATCCTGAGATTTAGATTAGGGTAGATAACCAGAATAAGAATTACTAGGTTTTAATTACTGGCATTTATATATATATAAATGCCTTACTGTTAAAGTGTACAGATAAAACTTATTGGATTTTGTTAACCAATGTCACTATAAAAAAACAAATTAAAAATTAAAAATGGGCAATGAATATCAACAAGTAACTTACAAAACAGGAAACCTAAATAGCTAATACCACTAACACATCATTTTATATCCATCAGATTGACAAAATTACTAAATCTAATAGTATCAACTGCTGGTCTGTATAGTGGTGGGACCTTGACTGTTTCTAATAAAGCTAAAGATAGGATACTTTAAAACCCAGTAATTCTTATTCTGGTTATCTACCTGAATCTAAATCTCAGGATAAACACAAAGAAGCCATAAAAAAATGATCACTGCAATTTTCTTAAAAATAAGAAAGAAGTAAAGATAAACTGTTCAGTTCATTTACACAGTGGACTACTCCACTGTAGTTAAAATGAATAAACACAATTCACATAGATTAATAACAAAATACAATGTGAAGTTTAAAAATACTGGATTATGAAAGTATAACAATATTACATATACCTTTGCATATATATACACACACATAAACGTTACGATGCTTCACAACAACTGTACCAACTGGTTATTTCTAGGGATAAAAAGAATGAAAAGACTTTAACTGAACCTTTAATATTTTTTAGTTCTTGAAAATTAATATACCTATAAGAATGGCTAAAATTAAGATATACAATATTTAGTGTTGATGAGGATGCACAGCGACTAGAACTCACATACTTTACTAGTGGGAATGTATATGGTACAATGACTTTGGAAACCTACTTGGCAGTTATCTATCAAAATGAAACATGGACTTACCCTATGATCCAACAATTCTATTGAACATATATATCCAACAGAAATGCATATATGTACTCATCAAAATACATGTAAAAGAGCGTACACAGTAGCACTACTTATATAGCTAACAACTGTAAACTACCAAAAGGCTCAACTCAGGAGAATGAATAAATTGGTATAATGACATAATGAAAGACAAGAATGAGAATGAACGAAGTACAACTACATGTAATAACATGGATAATATCTCACATTAATCTTCGGTGAAGGAAACCAGACACAAGAGTACATACAATATGATTCTGCTTATATAAAGTTAAAGAACAGTCAAAACTAATCTGTGGAGGATAAGGTTACCCTTGGAAAGAGGGAGGTGACTTAAAAGAGGGAACAAGGGTGCTTCTATGGGTGCTGGTAAGGTTGTTTCTTCATCTGGGTGCTGGTTACATGAATGTGTTCAATTTGTGAAAACCCATAGACCTGTACAGTTATATATTTTTATTTTATATTAAAAAAGGTAAAAAAAGCAGCAGCAAGTAAAGCAAGATATTAGCATCTGTTTGATCTTAGTGGTAAATATGTATGTTATTTTCTTGATTTTTGTATTTAAATTGCTATATAATTTTAAATATTTAAAAAATAAAAGCATATAGGTGCTTCTAATAGTCTTTCTTCAGCACTGAAAAGTGCCACTGTCCTGCAGGGATATTATTTCTAGCTGACTCACCTGAATAGCTGCTTTTGGGGGCTTTTCTCTCAAGCATCAATGGGTCCTTTCCATTCTCCAAACTGTAATTCTCAGGCTTGGAAACTGGAAGCCCTGCTCATTAAAAAAAAAAAAAAAGGAACTTACTTATTTGCGATGGGCACAAAGATCTGTCCTAAATCACAGTGGCACCCCCTGATCTACAAAGACAGGATATCACAGGACGATCTAGAGTGAAAGAAGACGAACCTCTACACAAAGCTTAAAATATTTGTGCCAAGTCTGGGCCTGGTAAGGAGTTTCTTTATGCATACTTGAAAATACAAATGTTTTTGCCAGTTAAAAAATAAAATTTCTCTTCCTTTACTGAAGAAGTTCCAGGGAAATATGTGGATTAATCCATTAGTTTAGTGAAGAAGTTAAGAGAAAATGGGACCTCAGTGGCAACACCACAAAGTTGTGACTGTGGTAACTAGAATTTGTGTCTTCTAATGTTTATTCTTTCTTCCTTCTTTAGTTATTAAAACTCACTTTCTTAGAAACCCTATTTGCTAAAACTCCTAGGATAGGAGCACTATCTTTTTCCCCTGAGCTCACTAACTGGAAGAATAATATAACTCTAGAGCTGTCAATGGCTATCTTTGCCACATGGGGAATTCCTAAGAATAAAGCCAATATAGGGCAAAGCCAAGCCATTAAAAAAATAAATAAAAGAAATTCCTGATAATATATTTGATTCCCTGAATCAAGATATGCCCCTCCCTGGGAATGGAATCCAACACCTAAACTCTACATAGACTCATCTCTCTGAATAACAGCAGCTTTCACCTTCAGGAGATGGACTCCAATACTGTTACTTGAGGACAGCGGTGGAAATACAGTGCAGCTGGGAAAGGGGAATTGAAAATAAAAAGAGTATTTACTTTTGGAGGAAGGGTAGAGATATATATATATACATATATGTGTGTGTCTATGTGTATATATACATATCTACATACACACACACACACACACACACACACACACACACACACAGACACACACACAAGGCCCAGCATTATGACTAAGGGAGGTCAGAAATATTTGTGAAGTTCACACCTTCTTGTCCAGGTTCACGATGCCCACCTAAGAGTAAGTTAATCAGGTCAAGGAACACCCATCCTTTTCCACCTCCCACCAATGTGCTAACAGATTAACTCCTGCAGAAAGACAAGTATATAACCTAAATTAACTCACAGAAAACCACATTTTGAAGGCAAAGATGAGCAATCATTGACATAGGACTTGGGCTGTAATACTTAACAGAAGCAAACATATGATGTAATAATCATATTCACCTTGATATTTCTAAATCATCATGTGGGGCAAGAGAGTGCAAGTGAAAAGCAAAAATCTTACTGCTGCTAGGAGAGATTGCAATTTAGTTCCATCAAAACACTGTGATTTAAGAAATTCAACCAACAGAGGAAGGAATTATAGAGAAGGAGACCCAAAATCTATATATAAATATCATTCTTTTTTTGACTCATGATATATACACACACACACACACACACACACACACACACACACACACACAAAAGCACAACTTGAAGTTACCCAGTAGAACATAACAACTGGGGGGATTTTAGAAACTATAGACTTCTATAAAGATAGGTTTATACTTTATCCCACATCAATGTGGACAAGCTGTTACAGTGTGGGCATTTAATTGAAAACCGATAAGGCCACAAAGAGAAATACTTTAAAAGTAATTTCCCTTCCCTAGAAGTAAGTATTGAACCTTAGGAGTAAAGGGAAAAAACTGAAATAGAACTATCTAAAAAACAATCAGGCAAGAAATAGGTGATCAATTCCTACTCAATTCCAGAAGAGGATAAATGGATAATTTATTAGAAAATAAATTTACTATTTTCTAATAAATGGATAAATTTATTTCACTTATAATAAAGATTTAAAAAAAAAATCAATGGGAAAAAAGATTTACCCCTTTTTAAGCTACTGCGAATTAGGTTTCTGTCACTTTAATCCAAAGAATCCTGACACAAAATAAGCATAGTCAATTCACTACTGAGAAATGAGAATAGAAAGAGGTTTTTCTCTGGGCTGAAAGAGATTAACACTTTATGACTCCTAAATGGAAAAGTGAAGGCTTTGTTAAGCATTTCACTTTCAATAAAATAATGTCCCCACAAGTAGATTTCAGTCACAATGAGAACCCATCCTTACAAAGCGAGACCAGGTTCCTATAGTTCTCCAGCATTGTGTCCCTTTGTGCAGGATCCAGCTTCCCCCATTCCTCTGGGGTAAAGTCCATGGCCACATCCTTGAATGTCACAGATGCCTAAGATAAAAAACATATTTTTGTTTACCATCTTTCACTTGATAGCATCCCTTTTACCCCCCGGTTTCTGCTGGCCCTGGAACAGAGGGGTTAAACACATTCAACAGAGAAAATGACAGTGATAAATGACAATTATTCTAATAGTTTTCAGACTCTAAGTATTCTATGTAAAGTCACTGGGTATCGGTAAAACCACCAGGGATGCTATGCTAGGTTCAATATGAGAACCAAAAGAAATACAACCATGGTTTCTTCATTGAGGGACTATTATTTTTCTGAGTAATAAAGAGTTAAAACATGAACCAATCAGTCAACAATGTAGTCTGGCAAAGTAAACAACAGATAGGCAGTGGAGAAAAAAAGGCATGTCTGCATAACTCTCCTGTGAGTCCTCAATAAAAACTTGAAGAATTATCTAATAAATCAGAAGATGAACCAAAATACAGACCTTGTGAATGGATTAGTCATGAAATGAAAAGACTGGCAGTGAGCACCAAATCCAATTAAGCATGAATTTAATTCAAGGCTAAAAGCATCAATTAAAATATGATGGCAACAAATTGAGTAAGGGTACAGATATAACTCATATATGTTTATGTGTAAGTATCATATGGTAAAGTTAATATAAAACAAAAAATATAAAACTGTAAGGAGGTAGATACATATAAGTATTACATTCCTTTTTAAGTAAAGCCATAGAGTATGGGAATAATATGCCAACATTTTTGAAATAAATATATATTGAACGCTATAACTGAATAGAAAACACTTTTTAAAACAATTTTAAACATTCATGAAGCACTTACGAAAGTAACAAAATAAATTTAAATAAATTCCAAACCAGAAATAGAACAGAGCAATAACTGATAATAACTGAAAAAAAAAAAACTTATCTGAATATCAAAATAATAATGACGTAAAATGGAAATAGCTAACATTGTACTCAGGAAATTTCATAGCTTTAAACGCTTCCATTTCATTAAAAAATAATATAAATAAATGAAAAAAGCATACAAGTTAGAGAAACAACAAACTAAGAAAAATATGAAGAATTACAGGATAAAAGCAGAAATTAAGGCAAGGGGAAACAAAAATAGGACAGGTAAGAAATCTGAATAAGGTCAGTAGGTTATAGCACTATATACTGTTAGGTCCAGGAAGGCCCTATCCCTACCCCTCTGTAGTGTGGGAACTGGACTTTGTATCTGGGTTAGCAATGCTACATGCTCACCTCCTGCTTCACTGGACTCTCCTCCCTTCCCTACAAATTTACCCGCCCCAAATATTCCCACTAAAAAAGCCCACCTCAAGCCCCATATAAGTTTCGGGTCTCCTCAACATCTTTGGCTCAGCCAGGAAGTCACTCTGCTACAATAAATCTTGCTTAACCCCTTAGGCCTTGTGCGTTCCTCCTTCCATGAACCTAAAATGTTAACTGGAAAATAAGAATAAAGTCAGGTAAAATGTCAACTTTTGGTGAATCTGAATGGAGAGTTTATAAGAAATCTTTCTACCATTTGCAATATCTCCTTAAGTCTAAATTTATTTCAAAATAAACTTTTCAAAAACAAAAATAATCTGAGACTTAAAAAAAAATACAAGAATCATCTTGGAAAATAAAATAAAATGTAAAAATCACTAAGTAGCCACTAAATAGACAGGATATTTTGAATAAAAATGATTGTCCGACAATATGCATATCTACAGCTAAATTATCATTCAATGGGAGTTAACTTCCAGACCATTAGAAGAAAAAATCAGAACAAAAATGCAAAGCATTGCACAAAAGGCAGATAAAAAAATACAAAAAAAAGTATGAATTATAAAAATCACATGGCAAGAATCATATTAATGTGAATGAGTTCATTTCCCTCAAAAACATTTTTTTAAAAAGCCACATTCTGTTTACACAAAGGACACCATCAAAAAACACCCTGAAGTTCGGGATTAAGAGTGGGGGAAATGGAAGGAAATATAGAACATCACATATCAGAACATAGTAGTGTAAGTTCAACAAAAACATATGGAAAAATATACATTAGTGTTATCTTCAGCAGGGAGAGGTGGGGGACTGAATTTGGGAAGAGAATATTAATTTTACATTTATATTTATATATGTCTGTGCTGCTCACCTGGTTACAATGAGTAAGAGTTAAAACTTTGACATTTTAAAAAATCTAATAAGACAAAAAAGTTGCTTGGGCAAATTCTAATAAGATAGTTGCAATATTAGCATCAAACAAAAATCTAATGTAATACAAAAAGGACAAAGAAAATTTTAAAAATTTTCATAAAAGGTTTAATCTACCCTGAGGCTCTAACAGTCTTGAATCTAATATCAAAGTGTCACTTGTACTCTGATTTCTCCCTGGCTGCTATGCCTGGCCAGTAAAGTTCAGGTAATATTACTTCCATCTCTGACTCACTGGTGGTATGTGTGCTTGTATGTGTGTGCAGGTATATTATATAGGTCTGCCCAATTAAACAATTACATTTAGATATAGACAATAACTGGTCCAAGAATGGGACTAATACTCATTAAAGAGTTAATTCCTGGACTTTCTGCTGGGATGACAAGAGGGAAGAGTTGTTCTTTGTCTCTGGTCTTCATTATGGGAAGATGTAAACCTAGATTTGGTAGGGGCCAGCACTAGGAGAAAAACCTGCTTGAGAGAAAAATCCATAGAGAGAAAAGAAAAGGTCCATGAAATAGAAGGAATAGGTCCTAATGTTACTACTAAAACTTTATTTCTAGCCAGACCTGGATTTTTCAGTTATGTTAATAAATACCTCTTTTTGCTTAAGCCAATTTGAGTTGAGTTTTTATCAGCTGCAAGTTAAAGCTTCTTGACTTAACTAATGCAGTCTTCAATACTAATGTTAGGTAATTGAGAAACCAATAAAGAGAGGCATGTATATCAGGATTTTGAGAAGTTACTTTTAAAAACACTACCAATGTGCAATATGTACTTTTTACACTTGGGATCACAGTAGCAAAGAGAAAATCTTTGGTTTATGGTGTGCCACACACATCATGGAGAGCTCTTTCCTCCTGCCCAATTTATTTAATAAAAATTTCAACAAAAAGTTGAAAGACTAATACAACCACTATTTAAATTAAACAATTCTTAATATTTGCTCTGGTAGGGCAGATTGGAAAGTAAGTTGCAGACACGATAACATTTCATTTCTAAAATACTTCAGCATTCATCAACTTGGAGGGCTGCATTCTAACTTTAAATTAAGCCTTCCATAAGCTTTCCTTTTTAACAACTCCTTTGAACTTTTGAGTAATTATTTTCATAGTTTACTTCAGCACTAAAGGTACTTTCTTAAATTCTTAACAGTCATATGTATGTTGTTTCCTCCACAGAAAAAAAAAATTTTTAAGAGATATGCACCATATTTTCTTTTCAAATAATTTCCAAAGTTACCAAGCACAGAAATTAGCCTAAAACAGGCTAAAGAAGAGTAATGTTCCTTATATGCCTGTTGAGTGACAATAAATACTAGATGGAGAAGACAGCATGGGTTAGTAGAAAACATCTTCTACTGACTTCATTAGTCTCCTGAGTAGTCTCTTAGAATTAGAACTCAGCTCTCCAGATTGGCTCTAGTGGACAAAACTTCAAAAATAAAAGAGTGCATCTGTACTCTGAGAAATAGGTGGAATTTCAATCATCAGTAGAGACTCACACTGACCTGAGATCTGGCTGTAAGGCGCAGAGCTGCCACTTCTCCCTCTTCTGTGCTCTTCTCTTGTGAAAAGTAAGAATCCTGGGAAGACATAGCTAAGGGGAAGAAAGCAGTAATGATGGAAACTAAATCTATTTTGTGACTCAGATTCACAAGTCTAAAATGATCACCACACGAGTGATGTTCCCTATAAACACAGCAACTGAAGGGAGCCCAAACAACTCATGCTCCTAGGATCATGGAGAATGTCCAGGAATGTTACTACTTGAGACTTAAATTCATTGTTGCCATAATCATAACATCTACTGGTAGATGACATTCTCTAATCTAGGAGGTAGAATAAATCAGTTTATTTCCAAGCTTAATCCACATTAAATTAATATCAGAAAAATAGGCTCAGTTCTCAAAATTCACCCTGTAAACTTATTTAAAATGCAGATTGCCTGATCTCACTTTCCAATAATTATCATTAGTTGAGTCTAGGATGCAATTCAGAAATCTAATAAGCACTCCAGAAGTAATTCTGAGGTTGTAAGTCACAAATCAAACTTCAAGAAAGACCAGTCTAGTCAGTCTCTGACTTCTATATCTGTGTTCAGCTACGTAAAACAAAAATATTTGCTCTATAGAAATCACGAGCTTATTCTGCAAAATGAAATAACAGATGTGCGAACCAAAAAAATAGGCATAATCGTTTGGGGAAAACGTGTGAGAAAAGTAACTGAGACTTTCTTTGCTCATGCCTTAGCAGCTAACATTTAGCTGACATTTTGGGGGAAGCTTCGAAGGATCCACTGTGCACACAGCTGGAGTGAAACGGCAGGGTGATCCTATACCAAGCACTCCATTCTCACCCAAAGAGCTCATCCATCTTCCAGACAAAGGAGACGGACAGCGCTGTCTGCCAAGAGCCACCTCCCCTGAGGTAACTGGTTTCCCTTCAGGAAGAATTTCGCCCTTCCACAATGCAAGTTCAACCTACTTCAGCAACTCTTACCTCTCTTCTCCGGCGTTTCGTTCAGATCCCTCTCCATGATTAGCACCTCCTCCTGGTTCTGATCCCCCACTCCGCCCCAATTCAGACCTCTCTGGACAGGATAGTGAGAAGGCTCTCTCGAGGCCTCCTGGTCCTCCTCCCTGCCTTCCTTCTGCGGACTATGCTGAAAGGCTTCGGTCAAGTCAGGTCTGGCTTCAAGTCCTTCTGCCTTCCTCTCGAGCCTGGCTTGGTGCTACGAGGCTGGCACCTGGAAACACAGGGGCAGCATCCCTGAGACTGGATCCTAAGATGCCTGTTCCTGCCGCTCGGAACTGTCCCTGGGGAGACCAACCAGCTGGAAGAGACGGCGCTGGGGCTGCTGCCAAGGTACTAGGCGCGGAGGCAGATCTTACCTACCACGCTCGGGGATCTCTCCGAAGCCCCGCGATGGCCTCGGGCCCCGCCCGTCCCACCCCGCCAGCACAGCGCTCGCACCCGCGTCCCGGGGAGGCGGCAGCCCCGGGAGAGATTCAGGCCGGAGCGGGAAGGGATGGGACTCATGGTTTGCCCTCGATGCCCCTTTCACAAATGCGCACTCCAGCCCTGACTACAGTACAGCTTGAGGCCCCGGGGGTCAACACGGAAGCCAAGTGGAGACAAGCGACGTCTGAAAGACCAACTCACCTCCCATCCCGGGCTTGACAAAGGCTACGAACTTCTTGGGCCAGCATGGAGTCGCGCAGGCGTAAGGAGTGGGCAAGGCTGGCGGGCCTCATCCAGCCCTGGAACTACGATTCCCAGAAGTCTGTGGGCGTCGCCAGACTTCGTTTCTCAGCAGGTGGGAGCCTAAGTGGTGGTGGGGGAAGCGAGCGGCCGTCGTCTTCCCTCTCGCGAGAGTATCGGGCTGCATCTCTTGCGTCTGATCCACTGTCCTGGGGCGCGAACGCAAGAGACTCCAAGTCAGTGCCGGTACCCGAGTTTGTCTGCACATGGACTACAACACAATGCTTAGGGCTGCTGAGGAGTGCAACCTAAATTACTCTAATGTAAGATATATTAGAGGAATGGCTTTTCTATGTTTTTTGTCCTCCTCAAACTCCTTTGCCTTTAAACAATGTGAAAGCTGTATTTTTAGCAACAAAAAAGCAGGTTGTATACTCGTTGCCCTTTTAAAATTTTGCCCACTCTTGCGCCACTGCACAGTGTAGACTCAGAGCTGGGCTGGGAGAGGAGTGGATACTGATAAATACAAGCAGATCCACTTCAAAAGGTTTTATTTACCTTCCTTCCCACCGTGATACATACACACACACACACACACACACACACACACACACACACACACACACACACGCATGCACATATACACAAAGTCAGATGATTACTGCAAAAAAAGGTAGAAATAGTTTCCCTGAGGGATAAGATCACCTGGTGGAAAGAAGGTGGTAAATGGGGAATGGACTTGTCCAAATTTTAACACCATACATTCTGCACTCTGAAAATAACTCAAATACCCCTAAGTCCTCCCTCCCCTCCTCACATAACTACATACATTTCATCTATAGCTTAGACTGTTCTTGGTGAGTTGAAGGAGGTATAGGAAACACCCCTAGGTTTGGAGTTCCTTTCTTTCCCTTCGTTACTAGCTTGTAACTTTGGTCTGGGGAATATGAGCTCACAGGGAAAATACAAATATTTGACATTCTATTGCTAAAAAGAAAAACAAATTGAATAATCTATGACAGATAAAGCAGAATTAGTGGACCATTTAGAATAAAATATATGTATTTTTAAAAAAACTGTCCTAAAAGCGATAAAGGAGAACATAAATACTAAGCAAGACCTTGTCACAAAAACAAAACTGTGTGATAAATATAATGGTTGAAATAAAGTATTCAATACTGACTAGCAGAATTTGTAAAACTGAAGAGTGAACTTGAAAGCTAGACTGTCATGTCAGAAAACTATTCTTCCATCAGATATTGGGAAGGGATAAAAAGTTGAAAAATATAGAATAAATCGTAAGCAATCTGGAGACTGGCTAGATAGTCATATGAGAGTCCCAGAAGAAAAGAAAGAATAAAAGAATATTTTAAGAAACAATAACCAAGAATTCTGGAGAAATAAAGAGAATTTAAAGAACTTAGATTGAGGGTGCTCACAGAAAGTCAAACAGAAAAGATGAAAACATATCACATATAATAAAATCTAATGATATAAATGTTAGTTTATGACCTCGAGAGTTCTTTGGGTGAAATTTGAAACTAGCTTCTGTATATGAAGGGCAATGAGAGACTGAAGGAAGAGGCAGACCACTCCAGATTGGTAGGTGGCAATTTTAATAAGCAAGGGAACTTACATATGTGGCTTGTCTTGGGTGACTGAGCGATGAGTAGATCTCTGCATGTGTCCGTCAGAATCTTAAACGTTTATATTGAGGCTTCAACTGGGTTCAGTCACATATTCAGTTTAGATTGTCTCAATAACACATTACTCTTTCAAGGCTGTCCTTGAGACAGCTCCTAGACTGGGAATGGTGGGCAAAACATACATTCCAAGGACAGGGGAGGGAGTAAAGAGCCTCTGATTGCCTGTCAAATCAACCAGCAGTCACGTACTCTTGATAACCTCCAAAAATAAATAAGAAAGAAATTCTAAAACCTCCCTTAGACAAAACAGAATTTATTACTAAATCCCCAGTGTCAAAACGAGTGCCTCGCATTTTGTTTGAAGAATATCGCCTAGTAATCCTTTAGGGTAAGTCTGCTAAGTGACAAATTCTTTTAATTTTCATTCATCTAAAAATGTCTGGATTTCCTCTTCATACTTGAAGGATAGTTTCACAGAATATTCAATTCATGGTTGATAGTTCTTTTCCGCTGAGTGAACGGCACTTGAAAAATGTGTCATTTCCTTCTGGACTTGATGGTTTCAAATGAAAAATCTGCTGTCATTCAAATTTGTGTTTCCATATAGGTATTATGACATTTCTTTCTGGTTCTTTCAACATTTTATTTTTTTAATTTGCAGAATTTTATTTTATTTTATTTTGCAATATCTATCTCAAAATGAAAGAATATTTAACCTCTTTTTTAAAATTAATTTTGTTAGGGTAACATTGGTTAATACGATTATATAATTTTCAGTGTACATTATAATTTGACATCTGAATATTCTATTGTGTGTTTACCACCCAAAGTCCAGTTTCCTTGATCTACCATATATTTGATCCCCTTTAGCTGTCTACCTACCCTCTTTTTTGCCACCCCCTGCTATCTGGTAACCACTAGTCTATAGTCCATGTCCATGAGTCTCTGTGTCCTGTTTATTTCTTGCTTTTAGGTTTACATCCCACATATAAGTGATAGCATGTGAATTTTAACTTTTCCTGTCTGGCTTATTTCGCGTAGCATGATTATCTTGAAGTCTACCCATGCTGTTGCAAATGGCAGTATTTCATCTCTTGCTATGGCTGAGTAATATTCCATTGTATATATGTACCACAGCTTCTTTAGCCAGTCATCAATCGTAGTACACTTCAGTTGCTTCCATGTCCTGGCCACTGTGAATAGTGCTGCTATGAACATCAGTGTGCAAATATCTTTTCGGATATGGGTTTTCAAGTCTTTTGGGGTAAATATCCAGTAGAGGGATTGCTGGATCATATGGTAGATCAATTCTTAGAGTTTTGAGGAACCTCCATACTGTTTTCCTTAGTGGCTGTACCAATTTGCAGTCCCACCAGCAGTGTACGAGGGTTCCTTTTTCTCTGCATCCTCTCCAACATTTGTTATTACTTGTCCTGTTGATTATAGCTTTTCTAACAGGTGTGAGATGGTATCTCATTGTGGTTTTGATTAGCATTTCCCTAATAGCTGGTGATGTTGAGCATCTTTTCAAATACTTTTTGGCCATTTGTATGTCCTCTAGGGAGAAGTGTCTTTTCAGGTCCTCTGCCTAATTTTTGATTGGATCATTTTTCTTTTTTTTTTGTTGTTGTTACTGAGTTGTATGTGTTCTTTGTATATTTTGGATATTAGGCCCTCATCAGAGGTGTTGCTTGCAAATATATTTTCCCATTCGATGGTTGTCTCTTTACCTTGTTGACAGTTTCTTTTGCTGAGCAGAAGCTTTTTGGTTTGATGTAGTCCCATTCATTTATTTTAGCTTTTACTTCCCTTGCCTTTGAGGTCAATTTCATAAAATCCTGTTTAAATCCAAGGTCCTTGAGTTTAGTTCCTATGGTTTATCCTATGCATTTTATTGTTTCAGGTCTTATATTCAGGTCCTTAATTCATTTTGAGTTAATTTAGGTGTGTGGAAATAGACAACAGTCTAGTTTCATTCTTTTGCAGGTGGCTTTTCAGTTTTCCCAGAACCATTTATAGAAGAGGCTTTCCTTTCTACACTATATCTTTTTGGCTTTTTTATCAAAAATTATTTGCCCATGTAAATATGGGTTTACTTCTGGACTCTTAATTCTGTTCCACTGGTCTGTGTGTCTGTTTTACTGCCAACACCATGCCTCATCAGTGCGGGAGAGATAGACTCCAGAGAGTTGGCACCTTACGATTCATAGTGTGGGGCACGCTTGAGAGGGTGCCCGACTCTCAGTCCAGAGCTTTGCTTTGGAACTTACACAGGAACAAAACACAGTATTGTCCCTGGCCATGGATGACATCTCAAATCGATGTGTAGAAATTCCTAACAAGGTGGACTGGGTGCAATCCTGGCCGCCACCTGACTCCTTTTCCTGTCTCAGGACTCCCCTTTGGTATGGAGGAGATTATATTGGCAAAGTTCTCCAAATGAGGATGCAGTTCTCCCCTAATTTTTTATATTTGCCTAGCTATGTGCTGTAGAATTTTATTCCTTTCCACCAAGGTATTTAACTTATCAGAGAATAAAGAGAACCATTTTTTCCCCCTTTACCCCAGTTTCTTTTTTTGATAAACATATAGGCCGATTCTTTTGATTACTGTCACTTTGTAGCATAATTTGAAGTCGGGCAGAGTGATGCCTCTAGTATCATTCTTTTTTCTCAGGATAGCTTTGGCAATTCGGGGTCTTTGCGCTTTCATACAAATCTGATGATTGTTTTTGTTCTATTTCTCTAAAAGATGCCAATGGGATTTTGATAAGGATTGCATTATATCCGTATAATGCTTTAGGTAATATGGTCATTTTAACTAGGTTGATTCTTCCAATCTAAGAACATGGAATATCTTTCCTTTTTTTTTGCATCTTATTCGATTTCTTTTAATAGGGTCTTATAGTTTTCATCATATAGGTCCTTCACATGTTTCATTAAATTTATTCCTAGGTATTTTATTCTTTATTTGCAATTGCAAAAGGAATTATTTTTTTCACTTCTTGTTCTGACTCTTCATTATTAGAGAATAGGAATGCTATGGATTTTTGAACATTGATTTTGTATCTGGAAACTTTACTGTATTTGCTTATTGTTTCTAGTAGTGTTCCTGTGGAGTCTTTAGGGTTTTCTATGTAGAGAATCATGTCATCCACAAAGTGACAGTTTGACTTTTTCGTTTCCTGTTTGGATGCCTTTTATATCTTTCTCTTGTCTGATTGCACTCACTAGGACCTCCAATGTTATATTGAATAAGAGTGGCCATAGTGGACAGCCTTGTCTTGTTCCTGATTTTAGAGGGAAGGTCTTTAGTTTTCACCATTAAGTATAATGTTGCTGAGGGTTTGTCATATATGGCCTTTATTATGTTAAGGTACTTTTCTTTTATACTGATTTTGTTAAGTGTTTTGGTCATAAATGGATGCTGTATCTTGTCGAAGGCTTTTTCTGCATCTATTGATATGATAATATAATTCTTATTTTTAAATTTGTTTATGTGGTATATCATATTAATCTATTTGCGTATGTTGAACCATCCCTGTTCAAATAGGACAAAGCCTATTTGATCATGGTGCATAATCTTTTTAATATGTTGCTGTATTCGAGTCATTATTATCTCATTTAGGATTTTTGTATATGTATTCATGAGAGATATTGGTCTGTAGTTGGTGTGTGTGTGTGTGTGTGTGTGTGTGTGTGTGTGTGTGTGTGTGTATGTATGTGTGTATCTTTACCAGGTTTTGGTACCAGAGTAATATTGGCCTCATAAAATGAATCACCTCTTTTTCGATTTTTTGGGAAGAGTTTGAGGAGAATAGGTATTAAATCTTTGAATGCTTGCTAGAATTCACTGGCGAGACCATCTAGTCCTGGACTTTTACTTTTTGGTAGGTTTTTGATGATTGTTTCCATTTCCATACTGCTTATAGGTCTATTTAGATTTTCCAGATCTTACTTAAGTCCAAGAAGGTTGTATTTTTCTAAGTACTGGTACATTTCTTCTAGGTTATTAAATCTGGTATTATATACTTTTTTATAGTATATTTGCATGATTCTATTTTTGCGATGTCTGTTGTTTCTCTTCTTTCATCTCTGATTTAGTTTATTTGTATTCTTTCTCTTTTTTCTTTAGTGAGTCTAGCCAGGGGTTTGTCAATTTTATTAACCTTCTCAAAGAATCAGCTTTTTGTTGTATTTATTTTTTCTACTTTTTTTTCAATTTCATTTATTTCTGCTGTAATTTTGATTATTTCTTTCCTTCTGCTGACTTTAGGCCTCATTTCTTCCTTTTCTAGTTTTTTATGATGAAGTGTTAGGTTGTTTATTTGGGCCCGATCTTGTTTTCAGAGATAGACCTGTAATGATATGAACTTTGTTCTATGACCGCTTATGCTGTGTCCCAAAAGTTTTGATACATTGTACTATCATTATCACTTGTTTCTATATATCTCTGGTCTTTTTATTTCTTCTCTGACCCAGTTATTCTTCAGTAGCATGTTGTTTAATCTTCATGTATTTGTTGTTCTTCTTTTCTTTTTGCAGTTTTAAAGCATTATGATCAGAGAATATGGTTGGTATGATTTCAACCCTTTTATATTTGTTTAGGCTATCTGTGTCCCACCATGTGGTCAATCCTTAAGAATGTTCCATGTGCACTAGAGAAGAATGTATAATCAGTTGTTTTGGGATGGAAGGCTCTATAAATGTCAATTATGTCCAGTTGGTCGGATGTGTCATTTAAGGATGTTATTTCCTTCTTGATTTTATGTTTGGATGATCTGTCCATATTCGACAGTGGGGTATATTTAGGTCCAGTACTATGATAGTGTTTTGGTTTGTTTCTCCCGTTAGTTCTGTTAGTAATTGCTTTACATCTTTTGGGGCTCCCTGATTGGGAGCATAGATATTATTAAGTATTATTTCTTATTGGTGCATGATTCCTTTTATTATTATGAAGTGTTTCTCAGTATCTTTCTTTACCTTTTTTATTTTGAAGTCTATTTCATCTGATATTAGTACTGCTATCCCACTTTCCTCTGAATTACATTTGCTTGAAATATTATTCTCCACTCTTTCACTTTGAGTCTATATTTGGAGCTGAGATACATCTCTTAGAGTCAGCATATGGTTGGGTTTTGTTTTTTGATCCATTCTGGAACTCTGTGTCTTTTTATTGGTGAGCTCAGTCCATTTACATTTAGAGTGATTGAAATATGAGGTCTTCTTATAGCCATTTTGTCTTTGCTTCTTGGTAGCTCAGTGTTTCTATTGTTTTACTGTCCTTGTGTGTGTGTTTTTTTTTATTTTGGTTGGCTTTTGTGAATTTTTTCTCTGGTTCTTTTTATTTTATGTTATATACTTCAGTTCAAAATCTTTGGAGTGTGGTTACCATTACAAATATGAAAAGGATAGTTAAATATATATTAAGTCATCCATTTTCTTCTGTGTATGACTTATCTCCTTACCTCTTTGCCAAATTTGGATCTTTGCATCCTACTCTTTTCAGTCATTATTATATCAATTTGTTCCTATGTATGCTGAATGTTCCTTATTATCTTATTATAGCAATTCTCTTCTAATTATTTAAGCTTATAATGCCCTGTTCTTATTAAGGGTTGCATTCCTCTGCGTGATTGTCACTTTACTCCTAATTATTATTTTTTGTTATTTTATTTTAGGTGAATTGACCCCTTTCTGTATTTCCTGTAGTGCAGGCTTCATAGTAGAGAATTCCCTCAATTTTTGTATGTTTGGAAAGGTCTCAATTTCTCCTTCATATCTAAAAGAGAGCTTTGCTGGATATATTATTCTTGCCTGGTCTTTCCTTTCATTTAATAGTTTGAATATTTGATTCTACTCCTATCTGGCTTGTGAGGTCTGTGCTGCAAAGTCTGAGGATATCTAATGGGTTTTCCTTTATAGGTTACTGTCTTCTCCCTGGTTGCCCTGAGAAACCTTTGTTGTTGATTTTTGATAATTTTACTACAGTGTGTCTTGGTGAAGGCCTTTTTGAGTTGAGATAATTGGGTGTTCTGTTGACTTCTTGAATTCCAAGCTTCAGCTCATTTCTTAGTTTCGGGAAATTCTTGTTAACTATTTGTCTGAAAATGCTTTCTAATCCCTGCTCCTTTTCCTCACCTTCTGTAATGTCCATTATTCTTATGTTTTTTCTCCTTATGATATCAGCTAGTTCTTGAATTTCTCTTTCATTATTTTTCATTCTTTTGTTTCTCTCTTCTTCCTTCTGATTTATTTCTAGATTTCTATTGTTGATATCACCTATCCTTTCCTCCATTTGGTCTGTTCTATTTCCCAGGCTTGCTATTTCATTTTTCAACTCTTGCAGTGTGTTCTTCATCTCCAGAAGTTCTATTTGGTTCTTTTTGAAGGTTTCGATCTCTTTGCTCGGCTCATTAGTTGTTTTTTCAATTCCTGAAGTTGTTGAAATGACTCATTTCAGAATTCACTGAATTTTTTCAGAAGTACCATCCTGAATTTTCTGTCATTTAAATAGCATATTTCTATGTCTATAAGTTTATTTTCTGGAGATTTTTCTCTTTCTTTCAGAGATACTTTGTCACCTTTGTTTTTCATGGTGTTTAATGGACTATTTCTCTACCTGGGCATGAATGAAAATGTATTCTGCTTTTTTTTTTTCCAGAAAGAAGATTTATTATAAAGGTCTCCCTTTAGCCTGATGCAAAGAAGGTGCTTTTCTTTTGGTTTCTAGTAGGTGGCATCTAAGCCTCTTGGATCCCTGGTTTACGTAAAGCCTTAATAATGCTTTTTTTTTTTTTTTTTGATGGATATTTAATCACACTCTCTACCTCAGTTTCAGTCCCTGTCAATTTTAACTACAGTTTTGGTAGCATTTGCTCAAATTCCTCTGGGGCTCCACGGTATTCAGTGTCAGAGGCTATGGGGGCAGAAAAACAACAGTTCTGCTTTTCTGCCTTCTGCCCTGATAACTGGGCCCTGGGAACTTGCCACTCCTTCTCCCTTCCCCCTCCTCCTACAGATAACTGTGGTGGCTGCGAGAAGCAGTTTCTTTATTTTTCCCAGTCCGCTGACCAGTGGTAGCTCTTATGCGCAGATGCCACACTCAAACTTGTTGATGTTCAGTGTGGTTTTTTGTTGTTGTTGTTGAGTTTTAGATGTTCAACTTATTGTTGTTTTAAGGGAGAGATCCAGAGATGTTTCTCACTCTGCCATGTTTCCAACGTCTCTCAGTATTTTAATTATGATGTATATTGGTAGAGGGGTTTTTTTTTTTGAGTTTTATTTTATTTGGAGGATGTTCAGCTTCTTGAATTTGTAAGTTTATGTCTTTTATTAAATTTGGGAACTTATCTGGCATTGTGTCTTTGAATACTCTTTCAGCTCCACTCTTTTTCTCTCCTTTTGGGACTCTGACATTAAGATTGCTGGATATTTCTTTATTGTCCCAACAGGTCCCCGAGGCACTGTTCATTTCTTTTTAGGATTTTTATCTTTGTTGTTAAGCTTGGGTAAATTCTACTAATCTGTCTTCAAGTTCACTGATTCTATTATCTGTCATCTTCACTCTACTACTGAACCCATCCAGTGAATTTTTATTTCAGTATTTATATTTTTAGTTTTAAATTTTTTATTTTGTTTTAATAACTTTCTTTGCTGATTTTCTATTTTTAAATTTGTTTTGAAAGAATTTGTAATTTTTAATTGAAACTTTTTTTTTTGAAATGATGGCTACTTTAAATCCTTGTCAGATGATTCCAATATCTGATTCTTCTCAGTATTGGCATTAGTTAATTGCCTTTTCTCCAGTTTGTGATTTTTCTGGTTCTTGGTATAACAAGTGATTTTGGATTGATTCCTGGATATTTTGTCTATTATGTTAGGAGGCTCTGGGTCCTATTTAAATCTTCTGTTTTAGAAACAGTTACCCTATTTAGGTTTGGCATACAGGTCTTTGCCTACTTTTGTGGGCTGTGGTTTCAATGACAATTTAATTTTTAGAGATTTTTGGGACTATTTTGGTCTGGTGCTGGAGTCTCCACTAGTTCCTGATAGTGCTGCCTGAGTTGGTGGAAGGAACTTCCGCAGGCTGGGCTAAGGCAGGAAAAGGGTTCTCTAGCCTGCAGGGGAGAAGAATGCTGGATCAAGCCCTTAATGTGGAAGGATTCCCCCATGCCAGTACTACCTAATCACCTGATGTCTTTAGGTGTGTGTGTTGGGGCAGGGATTAGGGGATTCCCAGATATGGATGGAACAGAGAGCTCTTCTGGGCCAGGTGATTGTTGTGGTGGAATCTCCCTGCTGATACCATCTAAAGCCTGATTTTTCTCTGTGGGTGAGTGGGTTCTCAGGCATTAGGGGTAAAAAGACTTTTCAAACAGAGTAATTATAGGGTCAGGATCACATGTCAGTGTCATTTTACTGCAACCTAAACTCTAAGTGAGAGAGGGAAGTCTCAGGTCCAAGGGACAAAAAGCTTCTGGCTGCATGATTATTATGGCTGTATCCCCCTTTGCAGATGCTCCTCATTAACCTGGTATTCAGGATGTGGGGGGTGAGAACCTTAGGCTAATGGGAAAGGAGAACACTTTCCCTAGCAGCTTATTGTCAAGGCATACAAAATACAATCAATCTTCTTGCCAGTGTTCACCTGGTTTTGTCGAAAGGATACCTATTCAATATCAGGGAGGAATTAGCCTCCCTGGGCCACTTTCTAATACTAGGTTTGGGGTTATAATATTGCCATACCACCATGCTGTTCCACCAGTCCTGAGCTCTTTCTTTCTTCCCAGTTCACCTTCCTGTTTCTACTTGTCAGAGTTCTTGTTTGTTATTTCTACCATTTGTAGTGAACTCAGCAGGAAGGAATAGGGAGAAATCAGTCTGTGTTCTCTATGGATCCATTTATACTTAAAAAATGAATGAGAGATCAAGAAGATATAATGACTGACAGATACATGAATAATTGTAGTAGGAAAATTTTACATAATCCTCTGAGAAACTGATGTATCAAGGAAACAAAGGAAGAAAAGCTATCAAGGTTTTAATAACAGACTTAAAAGGTCTGTTGAAATTCAACAGAGAAGATATATTATTTTCTAGCTCATGCCCTATTCAGAAAAATCGACCATGTGCAGAAATGCTTCAATGCATTTTAAATAAATATCATACATCGATGTCACTACATATATTATAGATTATTGAAATATAATGCATGCTACATTTTTCATTTAAAATTTCTAGTAGCCATGTCTAAAGTTTTTTAAAACAAGCAAAATTCATTAAATAAATATATTTATTTAACCCAACATATCCAATTTATTTTTATTTTAATTTCTAATCTATATCAAACTTATAATTTTATATTTTTGTACTAAGTCTGTTTTACAGTGAGAGCACATCTCAATTCAGACTAGGCATATTTCACATGTTCAGTATCCACATATGGCTATTGGCTACCATATTATACAACACAGATCTATGTTCTTAGACTATATGCAATAAAACTGAGATAAAAAATAAAAAGAGTCAAAAACCTTTATTTCTGATTATTAAAAGCAATGAAACAAAAACACAATATCAAATAAATATTGGGTTAAAGAGAAAATAATGAAAGAAATAAGGAAATAATTAGAATTGAATCAAAATGAAAAAAATCATTTAAAATTTGTAGGACACAGCTAGAAGAGTACTTAGAGGAAAAATTATCATTTTAAAAATTGGAAACAAATGAGCTAAGTAATCCATTCAAGGAGCTAAAAAGAGGAAAAGATTAAGACAAAGGAATAAAAAATATAGAAATAATAAAGGGAAAAATCTATGAAGTGATTAAAGTCTCATCAAGATGGTGGAGTAGGTAAATGCTGTGCTTGCCTCCTTCCATGACCACATTAACATTACAACTAAATTATAGATCAACCTGGAGAACCTACGAAAGATTAGCTGAACATAAAGAAGAGGGCACATTGAGACTGGTAGAAGGGCAAAGACATGAAGTGGCCTGACCCTGCACTCACATGTGGCGGTTGAGCACTGGAGGCTACTTGGCTGCAGAGGACCCTTTGGAAGAGTGAGGGGTCCCAGTCCCACACCTAGGATCTGAGTGTGGGGAAAAAAATCAATGGGAATTCTGACCGTGAGGGTGAGACAGAAGGCAGCTAGAAACTCAAATATTCCCTTAAAGGGTCAACATACATACTCACTCACCCATAGGCAATTACCCTGGGCTCTGGTGGAAGGACAACAGTTTGGGAGGTGCCAGAAACATACAGAAAAAGACTAATTTGTGTGGCTTCAGGGTGAGGGCTGGAGGGACAGCTGCCATTATCCCTGTGCTGAGTCTTTCTCCTGGGCAGTCTATAGGCAGGTGCCATCTTGCCTGTGCTGAGCCCTCCCCTCAGCACGACCAAATCTGAGTTTGCATTGGCCTGGGGAAATCTGCTCGCTTGCTCTGGTGACTAACTGGGACCCAGCCCAACCCACTTCACAAATTGTTGGGGGAATATTTGTGGCTAGGCAACTAATCCAATCCTGCCCTCTCAGCAGGAGGCTCTTTCAACAGTTAACAGGCCTCAGGTGTCAGGAAACCAACCCTGGCTCAAGCTGCAGTATTTCTTAAAACAAATCTCAGGGCTCTGTAGTCCTGAGGAGGGCAGCAGCTAGCCTTGGTGTGATCTGAGACTTTTGTGAGTGGCCACAGGCTTAGCACTGGCATGGAATCTGAATTGGCAGTAATCTGGGAAAGATGTCTTACTCCAACCTGGTGACTTTCTGGGATCCTGCCTCACCCAAATCCCATACTGCCTGAGGCTCTCTCATCTGCTGAACCTTATAAGCAGTGGGCAGGCAGCCTCAGACTTTGGGGTGACCTGAGCCCTTAGCTAAGCTGTCTCAGGCCCGGTACTGGTGACTCCTGGCCTCAATTTGTAGCATGACCTCTCCCACATGCCTTCAGGTCCAGCACAGGCAGACCAATCACAGGCCACTCTGTAGTCCCTACTAGGTAACCACAGATGGGTGACAGATAGTGGCTGACTTTGCCTATAGGAGCCCCTCTTAAGGGGCCCTAAAACTAACACATTCAGAGGCTGGCATCAGAACACAACAGAGCACCAAATGATTAGCACCACAGATGGCACACTTGTGGTCTCAGGGTGGTCTCAACAGGCACACAAGCCCACTGGGGTGAATCCCACTCCATGGGGTTAACTCCACACAACAGCTCATACCCTATGGGTGTGGCTAATCCTCACTGCCAGTCAGCCTGAGAATCAGACCCATCTACTGAAGTGCCAATTGCAATCAAGGCTTACCTACAATAGGAGAACACACACAACCCACACAAGAGATACTACTGAAGCACCTGACACAAGTGATCAAGGAAACTGTGCCACTGGGCCACACAAGGCACCTACTACATAAGGCCACCTGCTAAGCCTGGGAGACATAGTAAATCTACCTACTACACAGAAACAAACACAGAGAGGTAGTCAAAGTAAGAACACTAAGAAACAAATGAAATGACAGGAGAAAACTCCAGCAAAAGAGATAAACAATCTACTAGAATCAAAATGCTGGTTGCAAGAGTGCTTAATGAACTTAGAGTGGTCAGTGAGCAGATGAGCTCAATGAGAATTTTAAAAAGAGATAGTAAGGATAAAAAAGGACATAGAAACCATAAAAAAAGCAGCCAGAAATAAAGACTATAATAACTGAAATAAAGAATACACTAGAAGGAATAAACAGTAGATTAAATGAAGCAGAGGATCAAATCAGCAATTTGCAATACAAGGTAATAGAAAACAATCAGAACAGCAAAAAGAAAAAGAAAAAAAAAGTTTAGGGACCTCTGGGACAACATCAAGCTTAAAAACATTCTCATAATAGGGGTACCATAAGGAGAAGAGAGAGAGTAAGAAATTGATAACTCTATTCGAAGAAATAATTACTGAAAATTTTTCTAACCTGGCAAAGGAAATAGACATACAAGTCCAGAAAGTGAAGAGAGTCCCAAACAAGATGAACCTGAACAGGGCCACACCAAGACATGTCATCATTAAAAAGACCAAAGTTTAAAGGCAAAGAATCCTAAAAACAAAAGAAAGGCATCTAGTGACTTACAAGGGAGCTTTTAAGACTGTCAACTGATTTCTCAACAGAAAGCTTGTAGGCCAAAGGAGATTGGCATGAAATATTTAAAGTGATGAAAAACAAGGACCTATAATCAAGACTACTCTATCTAGCAAGGCTATCAATTAAAATTGAGGGTGAGATAAAGAGCTTCCCAGACAGGAAAATGCTAAGGAAAATCATCACCACTATCTAGTATTACAAGAAATGTTAAAAAAAAAAATTCTTTAAAAGGAACAAGGGAGAAAAACATAAATATAAATAATAAAATAGTAATAACTATGTACCTATCAATAATCACTTTAAATGTAAATGGATTAAATGCTGCAATGAAAAGATAAGGTAACTGAATGGACAAGAAAACAAGGCTCATAAATATGCTGTCTATAAAAGACCCACCTCAGAGCAAAGATACACACAGATTGAAAGTAAAGAAATGGAAAAAGATATTTTATGCAAATGGATGAAAAAAATAGCTAGGGTAGCAATACTTATATTAGAAAAAATAGACTTTAAAACAAAGGCTATAGTAAGAAACAGAGAAGGATATTACATAATGATAAAGGGATCAATCCAACAAAAAGATATAACCTAGTAAACATTTATGCTCCCAACACAGGTGCACCTTAAGATATAAAGCAAATATTGACTGACATAAGGGAAGGACTGATAGCAATCAAATCTTAGTAGGAAACTTTAACACCTAATTGACACTAATAGACAGATATTTCAGACAGAAAAACAACAAGGAAACTGTGGCCTTACATGACACACAAAACCAGATGGATTGAAGTGTTATTTTTAGAACATTTTACTCCAAAGCAGCAGGGTATACATTCTTTTCAGATGCTCATGGCATATTTTCCAAGACAGACCACACATTATGCCACAAAACAATCCTCAGTAAGTTTAAGAAGGTTAAGATCATATCAAGTGTCTCTTCTGACCACAATGGTATGAAGCTAGAAAAAAACCCTAAAAATTACAATAACACATGGAGGCTAAGTAACATGCTACTAAACGATGAATAGGTTAACAATGAAATCAAGGAATAAATCAAAAGATTAGTTGAGACAAATAAAAAAGATAACACAACAACTCAAAATCTATGGACACAGTGAAGGCAGTCCTAAGAGGGAAATTCATGGCAATATTGGCCTACTTCAAGAAATAAGAAAAATTTCAAATAAAAAGAACAACAAACAAGGCCCAAAGTGAGTGGAAGAAAGTAAGTAATAAAGACCAGATTAGAAATATATGAAATAGAGTTTAATAAAAACAATACAAAATATCAACGAAACCAAGAGCTAGTTCTTTGAAAAGATATACAAATTGATAAACCTTTAACCAGACTCATCAGGAAAAAAAGAGAGAAGACCCAAATAAATAAAGTCAGAAAGAGAAGTAACTACAAACTCCACAGAAATACAAAGGATTATATAAAAACAATACTACAAGAAATTATATGCCAACAATTGGATGATCTGGATAAAAAGGAAAAATTATATGAAACTTACTCTCCCAAGACTGAGTAAAAAAGAAACAGAAAATCTGAACTGACCTATTACTGCTAACAAATTCAAATCCATAATCAAAAAACTCCTAACAACAAAATTCCTGGACCAGATGGCTTTATAGGTGAATTTTACCAAACATTCAGAGAAGAATTAACACTTAATCTTCTCAAGTTATTCCAGAAAATTCAAGAAGAGGGAAGGCTCCCAAGCTCATTTTTTGTATGTCCTCTAGGGAGAAGTGTCTTTTCAGGTCCTCTGCCTAATTTTTGATTGGATCATTTTTCTTTTTTTTTGTTGTTGTTACTGAGTTGTATGTGTTCTTTGTATATTTTGGATATTAGGCCCTCATCGGAGGTGTTGCTTGCAAATATATTTTCCCATTCGATGGTTGTCTCTTTACCTTGTTGACAGTTTCTTTTGCTGAGCAGAAGCTTTTTGGTTTGATGTAGTCCCATTCATTTATTTTTGCTTTTACTTCCCTTGCCTTTGAGGTCAAATTCATAAAATCCTGTTTAAGTCTAAGGTCCTTGAGTTTAGTTCTTATGTTTTCTTCTATGAATTTTATTGATTCCGGTCTTATATCCAGGTCCTTAATCTATTTTGGGGTTAATTTGGGTATGTGGTAATAGACAACAGTCTGGTTTCATTTTTTTGTAGGTGGCTTTCCAGTTTTCCCAGCACCATATATAGAAGGGGCTTTCCTTTCTCCACTGTATGCTTTTGACTTTTTTGTCAAAAATTATTTGCTCATATAAACATGGGTTTATTTCTGGAATCTCGATTCCGTTCCACTGGTCCATATGTCTGGTATTCTGCCAATATTATGCTGTTTTGATTATTGTTTTGATTATTGTCACTTTGTAGTATTATTTGAAGTCAGGCAGAGTGATGCCTCTAGCCTCGTTCTTTTTTTCTCAGGATTGCTTTGGCAATTCAGGGCCTTTTGTGCTTCCATACAAATCAAATGATTTTTTGTTCTATTTCTTCAAAAATGCCTATGGGGTTTTGATGGATATTGCATTAAATCTGTATAATGCTTTAGGTAATAAGGTCATTTTAACTATGTTGATTCTTCCAATGCAAGAACACAGAATATCTTTCCATTTCTTTATCTCTTCTTTGATTTCTTTGAATAGGGTCTTGTAGTTTTCATTGTATAGGTCCTTCACATGTTTTTTAAAAATTTATTCCTAGGTATTTTATTCTTTTTGTTGC
Source organism: Macroglossus sobrinus (assembly GCA_004027375.1). NCBI lineage: Eukaryota > Metazoa > Chordata > Mammalia > Chiroptera > Pteropodidae > Macroglossus > Macroglossus sobrinus. The sequence goes on along the minus strand of PVKZ01001069.1, from coordinate 469,174 downwards.
AATTGCAAAAGGAATTAGTTCTTCCACTTCTTTTTCTGATGTTTCATTATTAGAATATAAAAACACTATGGATTTTTGAACATTGATTTTGTATCCAGATACTTTACTGTATTTGGTTATTGTTTCTAGTAGTGTTCTTGTGGAGTCTTTAGGGTTTTCTATACAGAGAATCATCCATCCACAAATAGTGATAGTTTGACTTCTTTGTTTCCTATTTGGATGTCTTTTATATCTTTCTCTTGTCTGATTTCACTTGCTAGGACCTCCAATATTATATTGAATAATAATGGTGATGATGAACAGCCTTGCCTTGTTTCTGATCTTAAGGGAAGGTTTTTAGTTTTTCACCATTAAATATAATGTTGGCTGAGGGATTGTCATATATGGCCTTTATTATGTTAAGGTACTTTACTACTATACTGATTTTGTTAAGTGTTTTGATCAAAAATGGATGCTGTATCTTCTAGTCGAAGGCTTTTTCTGAATCTATTGATATGATCATATGATTCTTATTTTTAAATTTGTTTATGTGGTATATCACATTAATCGATTTGTGTATGTTGAACTATTCCTTTTTCCCTGGGATGAAACTCATTTGATCAAGGTATATAATCTTTTTAATAGATTGTTCTATGCAGTTCACCAGTATCTTATTTAGGATTTTTGCATCTGTGTTCATGAGCAATATTGGTCTTTAATTTTTTTGTGTGTGTTATCTTTACCAAGTTTTAGTATCAGAGTAATATTGGCCTCATAAAATGTATTACCCCCTCTTCTATTTTTTGGTAGATTTTGAGGAGAATAGGTATTAAACCTTGTTTGAATGTTTAGTAGAATTCACTGGTGAACCCATCTGGTCCTGGACTTTTACTTCTTGATAGGTTTTTGATGATTGTTTCCATTTCCATACTGCTGATGGGTCTGTTTAGATTTTCCAGTTCTTCTTAATTCAATCCAGGAAGATTTTAATGTTCTAAGTACTGGTCCATTCTTCTAGATTATTAAATTTGTTATTATATACCTTTTCATAGTGAACCCATATTTATATGGACAAATAATTTTTGACCAAAAAAAAAGCCAAAAAACATATAGTGGAGAAAAGAAAGCCTCTACTATAAATGGTGCTGGGAAAACTGGAAAGCCACCTGCAAAAGAATGAAACCAGACTGTTGTCTATCACCACACACCAAAATTAACTCAAAATGAATTAAGGACATGAATATAAGACCTGAAACAATAAAAGGCATATAAGAAAACATATGAACGAAACTCAAGGACCTTGGACTTAAAGAGGATTTCATAAATCTGACCTCAAAGGCAAGGGAAGTAAAAGCAAAAATAAATGGATGGGACTATATGCAACTAAAAAGCTTCTGCTCAACAACAACAACAACAAAAAACATCAACAGGGTAAAGAAACAACCATCCACATGGAAAAATATATTTTCAAGCAATGCCTCCCATAAGGGCCTAATATCCAAAATATGCAAAGAACTCATATGACTCACTAACATCAAAAAAACAAACAACCCAATCGAAAATGGGTAGACGACCTGAACAGACACTTCTCCCTAGAGGACATACAAATAGCCAACAAATATATAAAAAGATGCTCAACATTGCTAGCTATTAGGGAAATACAAATCGAAACCACAATGAGATACCATCTCACACCTGTTCATTTTGAGTTAATTTAGGTGTGTGGAAATAGACAACAGTCTAGTTTCATTCTTTTGCAGGTGGCTTTTCAGTTTTCCCAGAACCATTTATAGAAGAGGCTTTCCTTTCTACACTATATCTTTTTGGCTTTTTTATCAAAAATTATTTGCCCATGTAAATATGGGTTTACTTCTGGACTCTTAATTCTGTTCCACTGGTCTGTGTGTCTGTTTTACTGCCAACACCATGCCTCATCAGTGCGGGAGAGATAGACTCCAGAGAGTTGGCACCTTACGATTCATAGTGTGGGGCACTCTTGAGAGGGTGCCCGACTCTCAGTCCAGAGCTTTGCTTTGGAACTTACACAGGAACAAAACACAGTATTGTCCCTGGCCATGGATGACATCTCAAATCGATGTGTAGAAATTCCTAACAAGGTGGACTGGGTGCAATCCTGGCCGCCACCTGACTCCTTTTCCTGTCTCAGGACTCCCCTTTGGTATGGAGGAGATTATATTGGCAAAGTTCTCCAAATGAGGATGCAGTTCTCCCCTAATTTTTTATATTTGCCTAGCTATGTGCTGTAGAATTTTATTCCTTTCCACCAAGGTATTTAACTTATCAGAGAATAAAGAGAACCATTTTTTCCCCCTTTACCCCAGTTTTTTTTTTGATAAATATATAGGCCGATTCTTTTGATGACAATAGGAATATTATCAGTAGGGCAGGAAAGTGTTTTCAAAAATTTCTGGTATGCTAAATAATTGTCAAATATTTTAGTCCTTAGTATGAATTAATATGTTCTCTAATTTTTTCCCCAAATCTTCCCTCTCACAACTGCATTCTTTAATGAAAATAAAATGATTTATAAAACATTAAGGAATCCATTTCAAAAGGAAAAGAGCTCACCATGACCTCTAAGACTCATCTATTAAATGTCTAACTTTACAAAACACTTTGCATTTGAGGAAGTCAGATTCCATGGAGGAGTTATTGTTTTAGAAAATGGCCTTCATTTCTCTCTCTCTCTCTCTCTCTCTCTCTCTCTCTCTCTCTCTCTCTCTCTCTTTCTCTCTCTCTCTCATTCTCTCTCTCTCATTCTTTAAATGTGTGTGGTGAGAAGGATAAATCAATATGAAGACTCACCTGTTTAACTTCTCCAAAGCTGGTGTTGCTCCCTTAGCATTGGGGTAGAAAATGGAACAGCTGCTTGAGACTTACAAGACAATCTCTGAGGGAAGACAAGGCAACCATGAAGGTGGGGGCTATGCTGGGTGAAGAGTGTGTTCATCTTTTACTGTTCAGAGAAGATACAACTGGTGAGCTATGATAATATTGATGGCAAGTTTCTTTCACCTTATTTAGACACTAAAGGACAAATTTCCTAATTTTTTAAAATAAGAACATAATAAAACTAGCCTAATTTGGATGTAAAAAAGGGGTTTCAATCAGAGAAATCTGTTGATGTATTATGTTCTTCATTGCAGATTTGGAGTGTCTCTCAGAGAGGCACTTGTAAAACGCTTTATATCCAATGGTACGCTGGTAAATTATCAACAACCAGTTCTCTTAGTGGTGGGGGGAACCCCTGATTTATAGTATTTGCCATTTTATATAGGTGTGAATACTCCCATTATGGCTGATTTCAAACTACCAACATCATTGAACTTAGAGTTGGGAAGAAATGGGACCCACTTGGGGACCTTTCTTAAGAAAAATAGATATTCATCACATTCTGTTAATTTTGCCTAGTTACCATGAGGAAAAAGGCAACATTTCATATGCAATTTGAGTAACTTGAAATTGTCCAAGTGTTTCCATAACCCATACTCTCAAAGATTACTTTTTAACTAATCCATTAGCAGGACCACTGTTAAAGGATTTCCAGGAGCTACATTCTCACCATAGTCAATGTGAGTAGTGTCTCCTGCAGCAGAGAGGACGGGCTTAAAGAAAGGTATTGGAAAGAATTGTGGGGAATGTCTATTTGGGTTCCACGTTTGGAAAAGACTGTGAAGACAAGAACTGGTTAGAAATGCATAAGAACACTTTAGGAAAGATGTGGAGAAGCCTTTTGTTCGAGAGGCAGGTTTCAGGCAACTGATAGTTGCCCTCATGAAAACCCCTAAGTTGGACAAGTTCCAGGAATGTAATTTTAACATTAAGTTTAAAATTAAAGAGTGCTGCTTAGCTCCTAAATATGAGGAAGTGCTCAGCCATTATATATTGTTTATTATCTATAACATATGTGTCATTAGATATGTATGTATGTGTATAGCTCTCGGGCGTTTTATATATATGTCAACTGTATATCAGCTATACAACTGTAGATAGCTATATCTGTACATATGTAGATATAAAACTCATATTAGAGAGAAGCCATATTAATGAGGTGAGTAATGGAAGTAACTTTAGTAACCAGTGAAAACTGATTTGATATAAAATAAGCCATACTTGAAATAAGCTTTCTTAAATGTGGGAGAATCTTGAATTTCAACAAGAGAAACCATTCTTAATATAATGATGCTGTACATGACTACAGATAGTGCAAACAGTAGCCACTTCTTTCCTATTTCTCCACCATTTGTCAACCCAGAGTCTCTTCTTTTTCTTTCCAAGGAAACTGTGTACTACACAGATGTTATTGAAGTCCCTCTGGGGCCCTTTATGATAACTGAGAGTCCCTTCAAAGTAATATCCACATTTTTTAGAATGTCAACAGTCTAATCTCTGAGAATGGTCTTTATCCTAGTAGTAGATGCAGCAAAGAGCAATACCCTTATTCTTTATCAGATAATTGACACTGAAAAAAAAAAAAGCTTACAAATGTGAGAGAACCTGTCACTACTGAACTTTTATTCTACATATGAGGATTCACCCTGGAGAGACCACATAAATACAGCAAAACCTATCTTAAACCTAATTAGCATCAATAGTGCATTTATTATGCATGATATTAATATAATGAAAGTGAAAGATGGACAGTATTTATTTACATATTATTAACATCAAATGATGTACATTGGCAAAAACACAAATGTATTGTGAAGCCATGGCTTAGAATTCTATCCTCATTCAGCATCACCATTTTTATAGGACTCCAATCCTAGAATTTAAATAAATACATACATAAAAAGACTTCAGTAACACCAAACTTTCTGGAGAAAAAACTTGTGTTGCAATAGATATGGCCAAGACTGTATCATTTCTAATCATCTCTAATCATAGATTTTAGAATTGAAAGAGAACTTTAAGCCTTTTATTTTATTTTATAAACAAGATCTAGAGAGGTTAAATGATATTCCCAAACCATTTATTTTGGATAGTCAATAGCAGAACTGAATTTCCATGGACTTTTTTCCCACCAAAATACCCCTTAGTTGTGTGTAGACTATAGAGCAAGGGTCCTCAACACCCTGGGCTGTGGACTGGTACCAGTCTGTGGCCTGTTAGGAACTGGGCTGCACAGCAGTAGGTGAACAACGGGCGAGCTAACAAAGCTTTATGTTTGTAGCCACTCCCCAGTGCTAGCTTCACTGCCTCAGCTCCAGCTCAGATCATCAGGGATTAGATTCTTATAGGAGCACAGTCCCTGGTCCCAAAAAGGTTGGGGACTGCTGCCATAGAGGAGTAATACTGGGAGTATAATAGGTAGAAAGATCCTTCCAAATGGTGGAAATTAGCAAGCTGAATGAGGGACAGGAAGGAACTGACTTACTATTTAGTGGCGGTTACTGACTGGAGGAGCACGGTGATGAGGCCAAACCATAGAGTGCTATGAATTCCTGCTGTGGGTCTGGGAGTGGAGTGTGGGGCAGGTGTGCTAGGATTTTCCATTCTCATTTCTTCCTGAGGCAATTGGGGATTCATTCACTGGATAAGAATGGAGTTTCTTATTACTGAATTTAAACCTCAGAATATTGCAAAGCTGTGAAAAGAATTCTGTGCAACCATGGGTTAGAGATCACTCATTCCAACTGACATTATAACTTCTCTTGTAAAGAGTTTCCCAGTGTGATATTTTTGTGAGTGAATGAACACATTTTGTTTATTTACTTTGTACTCACAAGACTTATATTCAATCAGTGATCTCAAACAGGGGCATTTTTACCCCCCAGGGGGCAATTGCCAATGTCTGGAGACATTTTTGGTTGTCACGACTTGGGGAGAGGATGTCACTGGCATCTAGATGGTAGAGGCAAGGGGTACTGCAATGCACAGGACAGCCCCCATAACAAAGAACCCACTCAAAATGGCAATAGGTCTGACGTCGAGAAACTCTTCCATAGGCAATTTACCATGGCAGTATGTGACCACTAGGTGGCAGTCAGGACTGCTGTTGAGATGTTAAGATCAAAGGAGTTTACCAGGAACTTCCTTAAATTGTGAACACACACACACACACACACACACACACACACACACACACACACACACACACTCATTGTTTTTAAATTACAGAAGTGAAATACTCTTTGCAACAGATGCAAATGATGGAGAAGTATATAAAGTGAAAAAAAAGGGTTCCTTTGTTGCCTCCTACTTTTTACAATTACGTTTTTACAATTCTTGCTTTTACAATTATGCTAGATATAAATCTGTTCTTTCTTATTTATAAGTATGTATGTGTATATATGTATATTTGTGTATGTATATACACATATGACTGTATCATACTCACTTTGCAACTCACTTTAATTCTCAAATGTGCTGTGGACATCTTTACAAGTAACTTAGAGTTACTTCATTTTTTAAAAATGGATTAATGGTTTTTTGATGTTTGAATGTACTATAATTTATTTATATGTATTCTTACTGATGGGCATTTCTATTCTTTTCATTTTTTTTTTTTGCTGATACAAGCAATTGTGTGGTCATGAGGTTATTTCTGTAGGATAAATTTCTGGAATTGTGAGAGTTGGGTCAGAGTATATGTACATTTAGAATCTGGATAAACTGCAGTATAAATTTGTACTCTAATAGCGTAAGAGAGTACCTGTTTCCCCATACTCTTGCCTACATTGGATACTGTCAATATTTTACCATTTTTAGTTTATATTTTACTATAAAATATAATTTTATTTATATTTTTATATAATTTTATAATCTTAATGAGGTCAAATATCTTTTCATATGTCTTTGTTTTCACATGTTTATCAGCCAATGAATTGCCTATTTATTTTCTGTTTTTAAATTAGTTTGTTTTCTTTTATCAAAATTTATTAAAATTTTATCAATTTTAAGTAGCTCTTTATGCATTTTTCTTATTAGTGCTTATTTCTAAAGTTTGTTTTTGAATAAGGGGTGAGTTAGGGATAAAACTTAATATTTTAAAATTTGGATCTTTATCCTTAGAGCTATGATGCCATGGAAGGATTTTAACCAGAAGAATAACATGATCAGATTTATATCTTATACAGCTTTCTTGGGCTCCATACCAGACTAGCTCTCCTACCATAAACTTCTAGAAAACTTGACAAAACATGTGAAATAGGCAGCACAAAACTACTGATCCTTGGCTGAAGGAAAAACTCATGAACTGGGCCCTAATCATCACCTAACTTTCTGTCAAGGAGCAACTTCCCAACCACGACACACAGAGCTGGAGTTAAGCAGAGCACAGTGGTGGTTCCACTAAGCTGAGGAGGCAGAAATCAGGGTGCAGAGCAGCTGAAGCAGCTAGAAACTGTGGGGTGAGGCACAGTGAGGAGGTGAGGCACAGTGAGGAGGGAATTGTGAAAAGAGAGGTCTCCAGATGTACATGTACAGATTCCCTGCAAGACTGAGGCTGACAGATGAGCTAAACATGAGCTGGAACAGATCATACAAGCTTTTCAAAATAGCAGCTACTATGGGTTTGAAAGTGGAACAGAGATACTAGAAGTCAAATAATGCTATAGAAAGTGCAGTTCTTGGATATTGGAGTTCTGGCTCTGACAGAGCAGTGGCAGTTATCACCTTATTAACACCCCTGGCATCCAACTGTCCTAGCAAAAAGGCCTTAGGAGCAAGAACCACACTCTAGAATAACACCTTCTCTGGAGTCCCCTTATCAAAGTTTAAAACCAAGTCCTGACAAGATCTGCGCGGGAGGCAGTATTTAGAGACTGACTTCTGCCTAGTTAAAGGAGGCTTGGGAAACACAGTAGACCTTCTATAGATCTACACTAACAAAGTATAAAACCAAGCCTATACAAGTTTAGGATGATCGACCAGTAATTATACTGCCTCCTGAAATAGGAATAGTACTCTTCATAGAAAGATAAGTGAATCCAGAATTTCTACAATAAAGTAGTGTTTAGCTTTACAAATAACTAGACAAAGAAACAGGATATTGTGATTCATGACCCCCACCAAAAAAGGAATCAATAGAAAACCAAACCTGAGGTCATTCAGTTGTTGAGCTTAGCAGATGAAGACTTTAAGCAGCTATCATAAATATTTTATACAATTAAAGAAGAATAATTAAAAATTGAAGGAAAATTTGACCTTAATGAGTTAGCTTGTAGAGAAACATGGCTAAAAAATGAAAACTATAAAAAGATTGAAATAAAGACCGGAATTGAAAAGCAAAATAACTGAAATAAAAAATGTACTGGAAGGACCTAGCAGCAGATTGGAGATAATGAGAGCCAATAAACTTGGAGATGGATCAATCTGAGAAATGGAGAGAAAAGAGGTTAAAGAAAATTGAACAGAGCCTCAGAGACATGAGGGACAATATCAAACAGTTTGATATATATGTATTTGAAGTATCAGAAGAAAAAGAGAGTGAAATTGGGGCAGAAAAAATATTTGGAGAAATAATAGCTGAAAACTTTCCAAATTTGATAAAAATAAATACCTGCTTATAGACCTAAGAAGCTCAATAAATCCCAGCGATGTCCATCCATCCATCCATCCATCCATCCATCCATCCATCCATCCATCCATCCATCTCTGTCTCTGTCTTCTATCTTATAACTATACCTAGGTATATCATAATTAAACCTCTAAAAACCAAAGATAAATAAAAAAAATTAATAGTAGCCAGAGAAAAAAGGTATTTTCATGAGACAAGGAAAAGAATCATCCACTCACTTCTCAGGGACTGTGGAGGCAAGAAGAAAAAGGAAAAAATATCTTTAAGGTTTTGAAAAGCAACTGTCACCCTAGAATTCCATATACATCAAAAACATTCTTTAAAATGAGTATGAAATAAAGACAATTTCTAATAAACTTTTAGATAAAAACAGAGAATTTGTTGCTAAACAAAGCACACATACAAAAAATAATAAAGGTGCCCATGCTGAATGCAATGCTACTAAGCAAAAACTTGAGAATTAGAGGAAGGAATGAAGAGCACCAGAAATGGTAAAAAAAAAAATGAGTAAATATAATAGGCTATATTTTCTTTCTGAAAAGATGTTTAAAGCAAAAATGATAACTCTGTAAGGTGGTGGCTTATAACAAATGTATGACAATTGCACAAATGATAAAGTAAGGCTAAGTAGAATTAAATATTAGCTAGGTTAACATCTGTGAAATGTGAAGAATCAGTTACAAAGTGTGTATTATGTGAAATAAAGTAGGAAGTATGGAATGTTATGTGAAATATCAAGGATGAAGATAAAAGTGGTACAATATTAACTCTAAATAGATTCTGATATATTAGGGGCACATATTATTAATGCTAGAGCAACCACCAAAAATATAATAGGAGACATAAATTAGATACCAATAGAGTAAGTAAAATTGAACACTAAAAATATTGGATTAACTCCAAGGAAGGCAGAAGAGTAGAAATGAAGAAGATACAGAAGGGATGAAGGAAAAACAAATAGCAAGAAGGTAGAGTTAAAATCAACCAAGTCAATAATTATATTAAGTGTAAATGGATTAAATATCTTAATCAAAAGAGAGATCATTCAATAACTGGTGCTGGATCAGTTGGAGGGTCATATGCAAAACAAAAACAGCAACAACAGCAACAATCCAAAACAACAACATCTTAAACTTTACACAAATATAATTCAAAATAGATCTTAGACTTAAATGTTAATGTAAAATATTAAAACATAAAAAAAACTATGTGACCTTGGGTTTGGTGATGGTTCTAGATACAATCTCAAAAGCAAAATTCATGAAAAAAATTTAGGAGTTGGGCTTTATTCAAATTTAAAACGTTTGGTGTATACTGTTAGGAGAATGAAAAGTCACAGACTTGGAGAACGTATCATATACCTGATGAACTTATATCAAAATATAAGGTTAAAGGACTCTTAAAACTCAACAATAAGAAAGCAAACAATGCAATGTAGAAATGGATAAAAATCTGGCCACTTTATCCAAAAGATATACAAATGGCTAATAAGCAAATGAAAAGATGCCCAACATTATTTTTTTATGAGAGAAATGCAAATGAAAACAACGAGATACCATCACACATCTACTAGAAAGGCTAAAATCCAAAAAACTGATAATACCATTTACTGGTGAAAATGTAGAGTAACAGGAACACTTACTTAATTACTGGTGGGCATGCAAAATGGAACAGTTTAGAAGACATTTGGACAAATGATACAGCTTTGATTTGTGTTAAGGCCCCAGAAGTTTTACCTACCATTGCTTCTGCATCATCAGTGAAAAAAACAAGTAATATTCTAGTATTATTATGACAATAGTGTTGACCTCACACATCCCCGAGAGTGAGCCCCAAGAGTCCAGACCACATTTTTAGAACCACTGGGTTAATGGCAGGCCCTTGTGTAGACTTTATGCTTGTTACACTTATCTCATAAGTAAAATCTATTTGCCTTCTTTCACCCCATTTCTAACTCTCCGACCAAAAGTAGAGATCATTATACTGAATTGAAAACAATACTCACTTATATGATGCCTATAAGAGATGCATTTTAAATATCAAGACCCAGATAGGTTGAGACAAGGATGGGAAATAAATAATACCTGATAGCTCTGAACTGGAAACAACCCAAATGCACATCAACAGGTAAATGAATAAACATATTATGGTGTAGTCAAAGAAGGAAATTCTACTCAGCAATAAAAATGAATCTCATTATTTTGCTGAATGAATAGCAAGCTAAGCAGAAAGGAGTACCTACTGTATATTTCCATTTATATGAAATTTTAGAACCAGAAAAACTAATCTATGTATAATGATTTAAAAAATCATATTTGCAGTTGCGTGGGACCAGGGATAGCAGAGAGATTGTCTGAAAAGGACTTAAGGGAACGTTATGTAGTGCTGGAAATATTCTATATCTTAACTGGGTAGTGTTTACATGAATGTATACATTTTTCATAATTCATTGACCTGTGCACTTAAAATGTGTAAATTTTATTGCATGTACATTATAACTCAATAGAGATGATTTTAAAGAAAGCTTTTTCTGGGTGCAATATGGAGAATGGATTGGATGGAGCAGTAAGGGGATGTAGGTATTCTAGTTAAGGGGCTATTGCCACAATACAGGTGAGAGAGAATGGTGGCTTATAGTATAATAATGGCAATGAAAATATAAAAGGTAAAGGTTCTGGAGATATTTGAAATGTAACATGGTGATGGAATGGATGTAGGGGTTGAGGGTAAGGGAGGATAGGGATATTCCCTGGGTTTCTGGTTTTTACATCTGGTTGGGTGCTAGCAGCAATCTATGGGAAAAGAACCACAAGGGTCGGGTTTGTCGTGGTGGTATCTGGAAAGGTCATAAATTTAATTTTGGATGTGTTATGTTTTAGGTGCCTGTGAGGAAGTCAAGTTTTTATATTTAGAAAGTAGTTGGGTATAAAGGTCTGAAAGTCTGGGCTGGAGACATTACTTTGTGAGATTTGTACCTATGGTAACTGAAATCTTAGGAATGGAGAAACTCATCTAGGGAAGAGAATAAGTTGGGAAGAAGAGTCTTGGATTGAGCTTCAAAGGGCTTCTCACCTTTACCAGGTAGAAGGAGAGGGGCAAGAAAAGCAGACTGAAAAGTAATGGCCATAGAGATTAAGGCAACTAGGAGAATGTGGTTTTACTTGAATGTTATCCATTTGTTATCAAGTTTTCTAATACATTATCTTGTTTTAAAATTTAGAATCTTACAATAATCCTGAAAGTTAGACAAAACAATTATCACTTGGTGAAAAAACTTGAGGCTCAGAAGGAAATGACATCTGTAAGAGGAAGCAGGATCAATTAAAGTACTTCATAACAATTGCTATATGGATACTGGTAAGGAAAAGTTGTCTTCCCTCTTCAGATTTCAAGCTATGAGGGTATATAGCTTGGGCTTGATATTTGACATCTTCTCTGCTACATGGAGAAAGTGTATCATACTTCTCAACTGGAATAGTAAGGACACTTATCATCTTATATGACCTGAAGCCTGGAAACAAGCAGTTTTAGAGTTAAATAACTCAATGATGTCATAGAGGCTCTTTCCATTCTTTTGTTCCATCTTCCTTAGCTTCCTGACTTGGTCCTTATGTTGGTCCTTAAGACTGAAGGATGGTTGCCACAGTCTGAAAAGCAGAGACAGCAGCTAAGTCAGAGTGGAATTCCAAAAATATTGTAACTATAACTGTCAGAGTAGAATTCTAGAGATATTGTAACTATAGGATTGGCTACTGTCCTCTTTGTGGGCAGGGCCTATGTCAGATCCTGGTACTTATTTTGTGACCTCCGTGCTATCTCACATTAAGCATGTAATGGATGCAGAATGATCACTTGATGAATGAATGAACCAATCCTGGGTGGAGATGAAACAGGAAATATTTTCCAGTTCACCTATAAGGCCAGGCCTGACTCTGGGGCAGACAAATAGAGATAATTTTCACAGGAGGGCATGTCAGTGTTTGGGAAAGAATTAAATGAGGCAAAGGTGTTTTCAAGAGAAAGAGGAAATGCCAGTTCATTGAGGGGGGGGGGAGTTTTGTGCCCATTTTCTCCTCTCCAGAGAAGATTTACCTGAAGAAGAGGTAGGGGCTGCTTCTTTACTACCAGCCAAGTCAAAAGAAACTTCCACAAATCTGACACTGAGTAATCACCTCCTTCTCCACTGAGATAAAATGTATCTATGAGTAGCTCTGTCCTCTCTTAGGATGAGCAAGAAGGCCACCACACAGTTTACCTGAGACTTCTCCTGGCTTCGGAGTCATGAATGTGTGTTTAAATCCTGACTCCATCATATGTAAAATATATGGCTTTGGGCAAGTTACCAAATCTCATTAAGTGACAATTTTTTTTTCAGTCATAAAAACTGTTATCATAGAGATACCACGTAGTCACTGCTTAGCATAGTCCCTGGCACAGAATAAGTAGCTAGCTATATGATGATGGTGACAGTGGTGGTGGCAGTGGCTATGGCAAGTTTTAAAGACAGTTCTGCTCTGCAGCTCAGGAAGATGCATGAAGAAAAATCACAGCTTTATGTTTGTAGTACTCTGTGATTGGGAAGTTAGGCTGAAGTGTTCTGAGGACCCAACCATGGGAAAGGTATAATTTGAGAACTTTAAAGATTCAAAACAGAATGTATACAATATATGTTAAGTGGTAGGAAAGACAGAGGTAAGTATAAACTAAGAAATTCAAAGAAATCCCAACAAGGTCATATTAAGGAATCTAGGACTCTTATAAAAATTGGGTGGGAATCAGTATAAATAGACAATTGGTTTTGAGACAGCCATATCTGAAATTGCAGTTGGCTTTGGGTCTGGTCCCCCACAACCATGTCCTAGTAGAATTCATTTAAACAAATATTTATTAGGCACCTACTGTATGCTTTACATAACTTACAAAACACCATATTATTGGAATAGATGGTAAATTCTTGGAGCAGTAAGGAAAATCAATAATTATGGAGTAATTATGGAAAAGAGGGAGCAGAACTTGAGGATTGATATTTGGAGGGAAGAGAGAGAGAAATTGAGGCAGAAATGATTCCTTAGCTTGAGCTTCAAGTATAGGATAATGAATTTCTTCAAGAGTCAGAGAAGAGGCTGGAGGAAAAAGGACTAGGGATGAGACAGAAAGGCTAGGACTCCGAATGACTTGAACTGCTGGTGGCAGCCTGTAAACCACAGTTTGCATTCCTCTAAATCCTCAAGTCATAATAACTTATGATGACACCTAGTCTGTTGAAGATGACATGTAGCATGTAATTGAATCCCCTCAGTAATCCTGGGTGGTGAGTGCTATTATTATCTCCATTTGAGAAAACTTAGAAAAGGTAAGGAACTTGTCCAAGGTCACCACTGAGGTTTTGAACCCAGATGGTATGATCACAGAGCACTGTATAGTTCAGAAATTGTCAGTTTCCTTATTGAGGGGAGGGCACAGGGATGCAAACATGGAGTGGGCTATGTTTCCACATGTGGAAGCCCCTTGACTGGTCAAATGAGATGTAGGAAGCCTAAACCCACCATTTTTTTCTGAAAGGAATGATAGGAGTTAAAGTTAGTTAAGAAGGTAGAAAACTTTGAAAGCCTGGCTGGGATAAGAGGGAGAGCAGCCTGTAGAGTTTGATCAGAGAGAAAGTTCCATTGACTGTGACTAGCAGGATTTTGCCTGTAAGTGAAAAGGGCTTCTGTGTAGTGAGGAAAACAAACATCTGACATAAGTCCAATGGTGTTTATAATGAGCTTTGTGATATAGGTTTCTTGTCAATTTTCATCCCTTCTTGAAATAAAGCCAATAGCAACTTGAGGTACAGTATTGCATTGTCAGTCAAGATGTTTCAGGTTATTTGCAGACCAACACAAACAATTTGTCTGTCTATCTATCTATCTATCTATCTATCTATCTATCTATCTATCTATCTATCTATCTATCATCTTTATCTATAATGTCTTTTATAGAAATTTTTATTTTCCGGTCTTTGGTCTCATACAGGATTATATGTTGCAGTTGGATGTCATGCTTTTTTAAAAAAATTAAATTTTTATTATACTGACATTGGTTAATGAAATTCAGTAACTTTCAGGTGTACAATTCAGTAAGGCATATATATACATTCCATTATGTGTTCACTGTTAGATTTCTTTCTGTCACCACATATTTGACCCCTTTTATCCCATTTACTCCCTCCCTTTTACCCCTACACTCTGGTAACCACTAGTCTATTGCCCATCCACGAGTCTCTGCTTGTTTGTTCTGTTCATTTGTTGCTTTTAGGTTTATATCCCTCATATAAGTGATATCATGTGGTTTTCAGCTTTTTCTGTCTGGCTTATTTCAATTAGCATGATTATCTCAAGGTCCATCCATGTTGTCCCAAATGGTAGTATTTCATCTCTTCTTATGTCTGAGTAATATTCCATTGTATATATGCACCACAACTTCTTTACACAATCATTTGTTGTACAACACTTTGATTGCTTCCATATCCTGGCTACTGTGAATAGTGCTGCTATGAACATCGGTGTGTAAATATCTTTTCGGATATGGATTTTTAAGCCTTTTGGGGTAAATACCTAGTAGAAGGATTGCTGGATCATATGGTAGATAAATTCTTAGTTTTCTGAGGAAATTCATGTTGTTTTCCATAGTGGCTGCACCACTTTGCAGTTCTACCAGCAGTGTATGAGTGTTCCTTTTTCTCTGCATCCTCTCCAACATTTGTTATTACTTGTCCTGTTGATAACAGCTATTTTAATAGGTGTGAGAAGGTAACCCATTGTGGTTTTGATTTGCATTTCTCTAATAGCTAGCAATGTTGAGCATCTTTTCATATGGTTGTTGGCCATTTTTATGTCTTCTTGAGAGAAGTGTCTGTTCAGGTCCTCTGACCATTTTTTGGTTGGACCATTTGTTTGTTTTTATTTTTTTAATTGTTATTGAGTTGTATGAGTTCTTTGTATTAGACCCTTATTGGAGGCATTGCTTGCAAACATATATTCTCATTTGGATGGTTGCCTCTTTACCATGTTGGAGTTTCTTTTGCTGTACAGAAGCTTTTTAGTTGCATTTAGTCCCATTCATTTATTTTGCTTTTACTTTCCTTGCCTTTGAGGTCAAATTTATAAAATCCTGTTTAAGTCTAAGGTCCTTGAGTTTAGTTCCTATGTTTTCTTCTATGCATTTTATTGATTCCAGTCTTATATTCATGTTCTTAAATCATTTTAGATTAATTTTGGTGTGTGGTGATAGACAACAGTCTAGTTTCATTTTTTTGCAGGTGGCTTTCCAGTTTTCCCAGCACCATTTATAGAAGAGGCTTTCCTTTCTTTACTGTGTGCTTTTGACTCTTTTGTCAAAAATTATTTGCTCATATAAACATGGGTTTATTTCTGGAATCTCGATTCTGTTCCACTGGTTCATGTGTTTGGTTTTCTGCCAATATTAAGCTGCTTTGATTATTGTTGCTTTGCAGTATTATTTGAAGTCAGGCAGAGTGATGTCTCCAGCCTCCTTTTTGGTTTCCCCTCAAGATGGCTTTGATGATTTGGGGACTTTCGTGCTTCCATACAAATCTGATGATGTTTTGTTTTATTCTTTACACAATGCCAATGGCATTTTGATGGGGATTGCATTAAATCTGTATAATGCTTTAGATAATGAGGTCATTTTAACTATGTTGATTCTTCCAATATAAGAACATGAAATATTTTGCCATTTCTCTGTATCTTATTCAATTTCTTTTAATGGGGTCTGATAGTTTTTAACATATAGGTCCTTAACATGTTTCATTAAATTTATTCCTAGATACTTTATTCTTTTTTGTTGCAATTGTAAAAGGAATTAGTTTTTCTACTTCTTTTTCTGAAAATTTGTTATTAGAGTATAGGACCACTATAGATTTTTGGGCATTGATTTTGTATCCAGAGACTGTACTGTATTTGCTTATTGTTTCTAGTAGTGTTCTTGTGGAGTCTTTAGGGTTTTCTATATAGAGAATCATGCCATCCACAAATAGTGACAGTTCGATTTCTTTGTTTCTTATTTGGATGCCTTTTATATCTTTCTCTTATCTAATTGCACTTGCTAGGATCTCCAATGTTATATTGAATAACAGTGGTGATAGTCGATAGCCTTGCCTTGTTCCTTATCTTAGAGGGAAGGTTTTTAGTTTTTCACCATTAAGTATAATATTGGCTGAGAGTTTGCCACAGATGGCCTTTATTATGTTAAGTTACTTTCCTTCTGTATCAATTTTGTTAAGTGTTTTGATCATAAATGGATGCTGTATCTTGTCAAAGGCTTTTTCTGAATCTATTTATATAATCATATGATTCTTATTTTTTATTTGTTTATGTAGTATATCACATTAATTTATTTGCATATGTTGAATCATCCCTGCACCTCTGAAATGAAGCTTACTTGATCGCGGTGTATAATCTTTTTAATATGTTGCTGTATTCATTTGCTAGTATCTTATTTAGGATTTTTGCATCTGTGTTCATGAGAGATATTGGTCTGTAGTTTTTTTTGTGTGTGTTATCTTTACCAGGTTTTGGTATCAGAGTAATATTGGCCTTATAAAAAGTGTTGGAACGTATTGCCTCCTCTTTGATTTTCTGGAAGAGTTAGAGGAGAATAGGTATTAAATTTTCTTTGAATGTTTGATAGAATTCACTGATGAAGCCATCTGGTCCTAGACTTTTACTTTTTGGTAGGTTTTCGATGATTGTTTTCATTTCCATACAGCTAATCTGTCTATTCAGATTTTCCAGTTCTTTTTGATTCAGTGTAGGAAGGTTGTATTTTTTTAAGTACTGGTCCATTTCCTCTAGGTTATTACATTTGTTGTTATATACTTTTATATAGTATTCTTGTATGATCCTTTGTATTTTTGTGATGTCAGCCATAATTTCCCTTTTTTCATCTCTGATTTTGTTTATCTGTGTCCTTTCTCTTTTTTCTTTAATGAGCCTAGCCAGGGGTTTGTCAACTTTATTAACCTTTTCAAAGAACCTGCTCTTTGTTGCATTTATTTTTTTCTACTTTTTGTTTTCAATTTCATTTATTTCTGCTCTAATTTTGATTATGTTTTTCCTTCTGCTGACTTTAGGCTTCATTTTTTTCTTCCTTTTCTAATATTTTTAGATGAAGCATTAGTTTGTTTATTTGAGCTTACTCTTGGAGATAGGCCTGTAATGTTATAAACTTTCCTCTTATGATCACTTTCACCATGTCCCAAAAGTTTTGATATGTTGTACTATCATTATCATTTGTTTCTATGCGTCTCTTGATCTCTCTTTTTATTTCTTCTCTGACCCAGTTATTCTTCAGAGGCATGTTGTTTAATCTCCATGCATTTGTGGTTCTTCTTGATTTCTTTCTGCAGTTAATCTCTAGTTTCAAAGCATTATGATCAGAGAATATGGTTAGTATGATTTCAACTCTCTTATATTCATTGAGGCTATCTCTCTGTCCTAGCATTTGGTTGATTCTTGAGAATGTTTCTTGTGTACTAGAGAAGAATGTATAAGAAGCTGTTTTGGAATGGAAGGCTCTACAAATGTCAATTATGTCCAGTTGGTCTAATGTGTCATTTAATGATGTTATTTTCTTATTGATTTTCTGTTTGAATGATCTGTCTATATCTGACAGTGGAGTATTAGTTACCATACTACCTTAGTGTTTTGGTCTGTTTCTCTCTTTAGTTCTGTTAGTAATTGCTTTACGTATTTTGGGGCTCCCTGATTGGGAGCATAGATATTAATAAGTGTTATGTCTTCTTGGTGCATGATTCCTTTTATCATTATGAAGTGTCCCTTAGTATCTCTTTACCTTTATTTTGAAGTCTATTTCACCTGATATTAGTACTGCTATTACTGCTTTTCTCTAAATGCCACTTGCTTGAAATATTATCATTCTCCACCCTTTCATTTTGAGTCTATATTTGTCTTTGAAGCTGAGATGTGTCTCCCGGAGGCAGAATATAGTTGGATTTTGTTTTTTTTGATCCATTCTGGAACTCTGTGCCTTTTTATTGCTGAATTCAGTCCATTTACATTTAGAGTAATTATTGAAATATGAGGTTTTTTTATAGCCATTTTATCTTTTGCTTTCTGGTACCTCGGTGTTTCCTTTGCTTCCTTGTTCTTGTGTTTCTGTTTTCTTTATTTTGATTGGCTTTTGTGGGTTTTTTATCTGGTTCTTATTTTATGTTATATACTTCTGTTTTTAATCTTTGCTGTGTGGTTACAATTATGAATATGTAAAGGATAGTTATATATATATATACAGTCATCCATTTTCTTCTGCATGTTCTTTCTCTTCATTCCTCTTTGCAAGTTTGGATCTTTGAATTCCTCTCTTTTCAGTCATTGTTATCTCAGTTTGCTCCTATATATGCTGAACATTCATTACTCTTGCTATAGCAATTATATTATTATTTAAGCTTATAACGCCCTGTTCTTAGTAAGGATTGCACTCCTTTGCTTCTTTTTGCCCGATAGTCACTTAACTCCTAATTATATGTTTTTTTTTGTCATTTTGTTTTAGATGAACTGACCTTTTTCAGTATTTTCTGTAGTTCAGGCCTCATAGTGGAGAATTCCCTCAATTTTTGTATGTCTGGAAAGGTTTTAATTTTTTCTTCATATCTAAAGGAGTGCTTAGCTGGATACATTATCCTAGGCTGGTACTTCCTTTCACTTAATAGTTTGAATATTTGATTCCACTCCTTTCTGGCTTATAAGGTCTGTGCTGAGAAGCCCAATGATAATCTTATTTGTTTTCCTTTATAGGTTACCGTCTTCTCTTTGGCTGTCCTAAGAATTCTGTCTTTGCCTTTGATTTATGATAATTTTAATACAGTGTGTCTTGGTAAAGGCCTTTCTTGGGTGTTCTGTTGACTTCTTAAATTCTACACTCCAGCTCATTCCTTAGATTTGGGAATTTCTCATCAAGTATTTGTCTGAAAATGCTTTCTAATCCCACCTTTTTCCCTCACCTTCGATAATGCCCATTATTCTTATAATTTCTCTCATGATGGTATCAGCTAGTTCTTGCATTTCTGTCTTACTATTTTTCAACCTTTGGTTTCTCTCTTCTTCTTTCTAAATTATTTTTAGATTTTTGTCTTCAATATCACTGATTCTTTTATTTATTTGGTCCACTCTCTTTTCCAAGCTTGCTATTTTATTTTTCAACTCTTGCTGTGTGTTCTTTATCTGCAGAAGTTCTATTTGGTTCCTTTTGAAGGTTTCAGTCTACTTACTCTGCTCATGTAGTTGTTTTTTCAGCTCCTAAAATTGTTCAAACGATTTGTTTTGGATCTCGTTGATTTTTTTCAGAAGTTCCATCCTGAATACTCTATCATTTACATCACATATTTCTATGTCTGTAAATGTATTTTCTGGAGATTTTTTCTCTTTCTTTCTGAGATGGCTTTTCACCTTGGTTGTTCATGGTGTTTAATAGACTATCTTCACCTGAGCATTAATAGAAGAGTATTCTGCTGTTTTTCCAGAAAGAAAATTCATTATATAAAGGTCTGTCTTTAGCCTGCTGCAAAGAAGACATTTTTCTTTTGGTTGCAATAGGTGGCATCTAAGCCTCTTAAATGCCAGCTTTATATAAAGCCTTAATAATGCCATTTTAAAATTTTCTTGTAGATATTTAATTACACTTGCTACCCTCAATTTCAGTCCCTCTCAGTTTCAGTGACATCTCAGCAGCATTTTCTCAGATTCCTCTGGGGCTCTGTGGTGATTGGTCTTGGAGGATATGTGGGTAGCAACCCCCTGTGTTGGTAGTTTGGGGCTGTGGCTCAGCCTCAGCTTTGCAACCACGGCCACTAAAAACCAACTGTTGTTTCTGTATGGTCCTGTCCTGCTTCTCTGTTTTCTGTCCTGATGACTTTGCCCTACCGCTGGCTTGTGATACTCACCGTATTTCCAGGTAGGGCTATTCAGGGAAGTTGCCACACCTTCTCTCCTCCCCTTCCTCTTGCAGGGAGCTCTGGAGGCTGTGAGAGGAAGTGTATTTTTTTCTCCCATTTCCCACCCAACACTAGGAATTCCGACCTGTGTTAGTTCTTATGTGCAGATCACATGCTCAGACGTGCTGATGTGCAGTTTGGGTGATTTTTGTTGATTTTTAGATGTTCAACTTATTGTTCTTTCAAGGGTAGAGATCTGAGGATATCTCTCACTCTGCCATCTTTCCCCTGACACTTGTAGGTATTGCAGGCATCTTCTGAGGGCAAGACCTTGCCTTGGCTTTTCTGGCATTGCAAGACACACTCTTGATATTTTCTTTTAATGCAGCTGTCTTTTTGTTGGCAGTCCTAGAGTCTTCTGCTGTCTCATAATTTGGTCTTTCCCCCTTTTTCTAAGAAGTCTTCAGTGACATTTGTTTTTTACTCCTTTTGGCTAGGGTTAGCTTGTGGGCTTACCAAAACTGTGACTGAGACAACTCCACAGTATGGGAAAGGGGCACAGATGGACATGGTAAATGGAATAATGGGCGAGCAATGCACAGAATAAAATAAGTGTTGGATTCTGATTGCCACCAGATGCAGCTGTACAACTGAAGTACATCAACTCACTAGCCACTATAAAGCCTGACATCAGATGAAGCTTAATTGTCATTTACCACTCACTGATAGGGTTTTGATATGACTCTGCAAACAATTTATTTATTATGGTCTCTGTGCAGTCAAATCTCTCTGCTCATGTTAATCTGTATTTGTTGCTACTCCCCAGTGCTAGCATAACCACCTCAGCTCCACCTTAGATCGTCAGGCATTGGATTCCCATAAGGAACACAAAACTTCCTTATGAGATCCCTTGTATGCACAATTCACAATAGGGTTCATGTTCCTAGTAGAAACTGTAGGCCCATCCTGGGTAACATACCAGGCTCCGAGTCAGCCTCCTGGGTTTCAGTCCCAGCTGGTTCAGAACTCAGTGTCTTTGGGCAAGTTATTTAACTTTGGTAAGCCTCAGTTTCCTCATCTACTACATAGGAATAGTAACAGCAACTCTGTCTTTGGGTTGTAAAAATTCACCCATTTAACGTATGTAAGGCCTTCACATTGATATTGATATTAGTATTATCAACACTAATACTAATACTAGTACCTCTTTGAGCTTTATCAAACTTGACATACAGAGATATGTCAACCAGGTCAGGGTTGTACATTTTTTGGATTGCTTTAAATTTTGTATTTGTGCTGCCTATACCAACTCATGGTCCAGTTTTACCATCCTCTGCTTAAGCTGATGAAAGAAGGTTCTGGAACTCTTAGAAGCTTCATCTTCTTGCAGAGGCTCCATTTCTCTTCTCTCCTTGGGAAAACCCTTCTTGCCTGTCTGTGTAGTTCCTAGCAGTGCTTCCCCCAGGACACCAGGCATAGTTCTCTTTGTAGACTACACGCAGGCTCCTGTGTGGCCCAGAGGCAACTGAATCCCAGACTCACACTCTGTAGCCCAGAGGCCTATTTTTGTCCTCCTCATCTCTTGGTAAGTTTTCATCCACATTTGGGTTGTCTGGTGTGTTTCTCAGAATTGCTGGGTTTTGGTATTTTTCAAGTCACACTTTGATCAGAATCAGTTTTCTTAGCAATTCTCTCTCTCTCTTTCTCTTACAGATGGTAAAAAAGTTTTTTGGCTTATTTTCTGCTGCTTTCAATCATCTTTTGTAACAACAGTGGTCTGTGCAACACACTCCTCCTCATTATTCTGCTCCACATGTGTCATTCACCCCTATAGTCAGTATGCTGAGTCTCCCACACATGTCACCATCCATACTCCCGCTTTTTTGTTTTTGTTTCTTTTTGCTGTCACATGCTCATACTTGCTGAGTTTGAGTTTCCTTATTTGTTAATGTTGGGAAGGAGGAGGGTGGAGAAAATGATTTTCTAAGGTTCTTTCCAACTCTGAAGGTATGTACCTCACTGAAAATCTATGAGGTCCCTCACTCTTGCCCTGTAATGTGTCTGCCTACTTTGGCTGCTTTCTGCCCACAGGCCTTCCCTCCCTGGCCATTTGCCTTTTGAGATGCTGATTTGCAGCTGCTCTCAGCATGCTGGTGGTGACCACACCCTGGCTGGCCTAGGCCGACCTTTGGTAATTTTATGAAGGTGAATATGGCTCTCTGGAATGTGTGGTATCCCAGCAAATAGCTAGATTGGAGGTATTCATTTTGAATGAGGGCTGGGTAGCTATCTGAATTCCAGAAAATTGGCAGTATCAAAGAAACAGCTTGGGACCTCTGGGGTGAGACAAACTTGGAACCCATCATCTGTCCCCAGGGCAAGAGATAACATTTGTTACAAATTTTAAAAGAGTTATTTCATTTGTTATACGTTGGTTATTTTTCCATTTTAGGCCTAATTCATAAAGATAACTAGAATTTAATTTGTGTAACTATTTTGGGTTTTATTTTACCATAGTTTTTAGAGTTATTACGGAGGTTGATGGCAAGCACAGATCAATGGATGTGTGAACTATGTGCCACATAAAAATGTCATTGGGTCTGGAATTTATTCAGAATAATTGAAGGGTGTGGTCAAATTCCTGAGCTCTCCATTTCCAGGGCATTGAACTCTCTCACGTCCAATAGATTCCTGGGTGGTCCAGATACTAAATCTGGCCCTGCAAGCCTGGGTGGTTAGGGAGAAGAGGTGATCAAGGGTGCACCATGGCCACACCTCACTGGCAAACAGAAGGGAACCTGGGAACTATGCAGGACTAGAACTTCTATGGCTTAGGGAGGAAATGACCCCAGCTCACTTCCTTAGTTGGAGAATGTTTATAAAGGCACAGTTGAAGCTGTTCTATCCAGTGTCCTCCACCTAGCAGTAAGAGTCCATCAGGCTTTGTGATAGGTGAAGGACAAGCTAGACTCTGTCACAACTTGCAATCTCATCTTCTGAACAATGTGTGTGTCCCCTGTTTTTGTGAAGAGAAAGCATGTGTAATACCCTAGGATGACTCCTCCTTCCTGAAGAGGCCAATTACTGCCCCACAAAGAGATAGGGGGCTTGGGCGGGGTGTGTGTGTGTGTGTGTGTGTGTGGAATAGTGGTATAACCATCATGTTCTAAGGCTAGGAGCTATGATCCTTTGAGTCTGTCATCTGTGTTCTCCTGTCTTTCAGTTTGTCCTCTTGTTTTGCTAGCAATAACCGGAACACTCCAAGAAGCTGTCATCTTATTCTAGGAGAAAAGCAAGTCTGGGGGCCAATTTGCTGATAGCAACCCCAAGCCCTAAACCCACTCGGATCATGCTCCCAGAGGAAGAAGGAACATTTTGGACTGGTTTCTAGAAGATTGATGTAGTTCTGTGGTTGGGATCTCAGACTTTGGAATCTTACCAGAAAAATTGCAAAGTGGATTTGGAGGACTAACTTAGATGTTACTCGTCCAAATAACTCCCCACCGCCCCACCCACTATTATCACCACAGTTTCATAAAAGATCACTTTTAATTCCAGAAAAGGGTAGAAGACACAGTTTAAATAAAGCACAACCCCTTAAAATGATCAAATTAAACTTTATGACTAGTTTATTATATTATTCTTATTTTTCTCAGTTGGATGGTCTGATTTTTCTTAGTTTCTACAGGCTGATGGATAAATGTTACCTACATTTGTGAATCACAGTTCCGCATAGCTTGGCAGAGACACACATGGAAAAATTCAATGAGATTTTTGAAGAGATTAACTGAAAGCTATTTGCTTAGGAGAAAAGCTTGAGGAGCTTCTTTAGCCAGAAACAGCCAAATAGAGTCTTTAAGTTAAGAAATCTTTGCTTAAATTCTTCTAGACTTTCCAAGTGAAGACCTTATACTCATAAAAAGGGAGGCGGTAGAGAGGGAGTGGGGGGATCTGTTGGCATTAATTGTTTATGTACCTTTTATGAACTTTATTAATTTGTGAGCTTATTTGTCACAAAGTCAACTGGATGAAAGATTAATATTAAGCTAGTACCTACCAATTATCTACAATATGACTTAGTAGAATTTGAGTCCTCAGAATTCTGGGTAGAAAAACCTTCCTGGTATTCTGGAAAAGACTACCAAACCACAACTTGACCCTAATATTCCTGGTGGCAAGTTTAACTCAGCAAAGAATACCTAGGTGAAATTACATTTGTTCTGTGAAAAAGAGAATGACACTTCATTTTGAACAAGGCTGAGTGTATGTAGTTGTTCTGTGAAAAAGAGAATGACACTTCATTTTGAATAAGGCTGAGTGTATGTAGTTGGTGAACACCATTGGGTAAACCTTCACTCTGGCAAGACCATCCCTTTGCCTACATCGACCTCAGTGAATTGTTTGTGTATAAATATATAATTCACTTTTGTGGAGACTAACCAACAGACTGTAGAATGCTGCATAGGACTTGATGGTCAGAGCTGAACTGAACAGAGTCAGAAATAGGAGGAAAATGGAAGCCAGGCCTTCTATGTCACTTCTTGCTCCTGGAGTGGTCAAGCAGGACTCTACTTAAGCGACTATAGAAGGCAAATGGCTTTGATCAGAGCCTCAGCTACTCACAGTGGCACAGGAGCATGGAACAAGAAATGGTCATGTATTAGAAGTTGTCAACCTTATAGTTTATAAAAGGACTTATGCAGACCAGAAGAACCATATATAGCCATTCACTTATTCACTTAGCAAATCTATAGCTCAAATTATAGGTGCTGAAAAAACAGTGGAAAGTGGAATGATAAAGTGAGTGGTTAGAAGGGAGGGAGTTTCATTGGGGAGGGACATTGAAGCTGAGACCTGTAGATCTGAGTTGGACTGGCATGTGTCATTTGGAGAAAAAGTTTTTAAAGATGGAAGATACTTGAGTGTTTGTATATTGATGGATGCTATCTAGTAGAGAGGGGCAGAATAAATGTACAGGAAGGAGCATCACTGAAGGAGAAGAATCCCTGATGAGGTAAGGTGGGAAGAGTCCAGCTCACATGAGGAGGGACTAGACTTTAACAGATCTAGGGACACTCCCCTCCTTGCAGCAAGAGGCTACAGATGCTGGCACTTTGTAGATCTGGTCATGGGAATATTAGGGATTTCCTAATTAGTAGCTTCTTTTTCACAGTAAAGCATGAGTCAGGATCCTCTGCACAGGGTGGAGATGGAAAGAAGTGAGAGGGTTGAGGCGTGAGGAACCGAGTCTTTGGGGAGGGAAGAGAGAAACACAGCATGATAATTGTGCAATGCCAGAGTCCCACTGAGGGTAATGATCTTAACTTACAGTGGCACTATGTGTGATTGGTGATTTTGCTCCAATAATCCTTGCTTTTAGATGCAGGCTCAGGGAACGTGGGTAGTGCGGGGGGGGGGTGGTCATTCAGGATTCTAGGGTTTTCAGGAGAATGTGATGGGGGTAGAAAGTGAAAAGAAGGGCAGCTACAAGAGAATGTGGTAGACCATGGAGTCTAAAAGAAGAAGACAATGAAGATAGAAGGGTAAAGATGACAAAGAGGGAATGATGGGGAGCAGTGAGAATAGATGCCTGATGAACCTGAAGCAGGCACGTTTTTTTTCTACATGGCATTTAATTAAGCAAGTGAGCTAAAAGGTAAAGTCAGAGAGTAGGATTATCATTTCATAATTTTGAAGACAAATTTCTGGTGAATTCAAAATGTGTGAGGAAAGAAATTCTGCCACATGCTACATGGATGAAAGTTGAGGACACTACCAAGTGAAACAGGCTTCATATAAAAGGAGACATACTGTGTGATTCCACTTACATGAGTTGCTTAGAATAGTCAAATTCATAGAGACAGATAGTAGAATGGTAGTTGTTAGGGGCTGGTGGGGAGAGGACAGGGAGTTACTGTTTAATGGGACAGAAATTTAGTTTTGCAAGATGAAAAGTGTTCTGGAGATGGAGTGTAATGATGGTTGCACAACAAAGTGAATGTGCTTAATGCTACTGAACTGTCCACGTAAAAATGGTTAAGATGGAAAATTTTACATGTCTATTTTACCACATTAAAAAAAAAAACAGGTGAGACCCTGGGGAGGGTGGCTGAGGAAAAAGACCTCAGCTATGGAGTGGTGAAGGAAGCATTTGAAGGTGGAATTCTGAAAATCAGAGCCTAGGTGGAGAGGAAGGTAGGCTGTGATGCAGGAGTTTCAGTCTCTCATGAATAATGAGCCTGACCAGGAGGCTGGTAGAAGAGAGGTGGTATGAGCATCAGGGGAGCAGGTCTGACAAAACAGCTGGGGGTGGTTGATGGTCTGGACATCGAGATGGGGAGTGAGGAGGACTCCTGTCCCACCTTGGCTCTGAGATACATAGGTGGTGAGAGAAGGAATAGCACCAGTTGAAGGAGAAATGGAGTTTTTGGAGAAAGCCAACTGGAAGAAGTTTAGTCAAGGAAACAAAGAGAGTTGTCTAAGAGGAGACTGAGAATATTGGGATGTCCTAGGGCACATTGGGAAGCAAAGGGAGGTGGTGGTTTTGGAGCACTCATTTCAATGGGGAATTCAAGTTTGAGACACACAGGGTATTAGCCTCAATCTCCTGGTGCTAAAGTGTGGAACAGGGAGTTTGAGGTGTGATGAGATGCACTGAAGTTCCTGGAATTAGGGCATATGATCAAGGTGCCCTATCTCACTCAGCTCAGATATGAGCTTAGACACAACACAGTTCCCCAGAGAGCCAAACCAGGAAACTATTTACCAGCCTTGACTAAGACCAACCTGCCAATTTATGGACAAGGAAACTGATATTAAGAGAAGACAAATGATTTTCTCAGACAGCCTGGGAATTAAAATTCAGATTTCCTATTTTCCATTCAGCTGTGGAACTTCAGATAGCTCCAGGGCCCTGAAGGGATACTGGAAAAGGGCTGAGCATCCCCATAAGTTGCCCTATAGGTTTAGTGGTAGAGACAATGTGATGGGGAAATAATTCATGAAAGGAGGAAGGATGAGAAAGAGATGGGGAGAGAAAGGATGGGAATTGAGTGAGAAGCCTAAGGAAACCTAGACCGGATCAGTGTCTTCTAACTGGCACTTGAGGCTGTGGAACAGGTCATGCAGGCAACCATTTTTTCTTTCTCCTCCCCAGAACGACCAAAGGCTCTGTTCAGCTTCCAGCACCAGGTCATTCTGAAAGGAAAGTAACTCTGTCATGTTAATATTAGAGAAAGCCGTAAGGCTGGTCTAGCCAATTGGAAGAAGCCAGCTCATTTGGTTGGAGATCTAAAAACAAAAAATAAATTATAAGAAAACCTTTCTAGGGGTGGGAAGATCTTCAGCAGTGGAAGAGGTAGTCAGAATAGGGATACCTAGGAAAATTTATATGATTACTTAAAAGGGCTACTTTTAAGCAATCATGAATGCATAATCTATTCATGGTTAAAAGTAAAGACCCATATCTGATATAAATTTTTATAGTCTTCTATGCTCTCCAACTCTGAGCAGCCTCTGGATTTCTTGGATTTATGAAATGTCCTGGTCATTGACAAGACACATTCCTTGGTTTATCTGGTTTAATACAGAACTTGCAGAACTCACTTCAGGAGTGGAGAGCTATGGGGAGTGCGATATTTTGGAGACACTCCAATCCTTTATTCCAGGGGTGAGCTGGACCAGGGCTTCTCCCCTATTATCTCTCTATTGCATTTGTTTTCCAGATTCATATGAGTATATCTCAAGTAATCCTGGGAGAAAGTTTTAGAGTTTCTGTAAGGTACAGAGTTGGGGTCTAGGTACCCTGAGTATTTGGTGTTCATCTGGCAAATACTAAGTATGCTGTGTACTCCCATCCAGTGGTGATGCCTAGGTGATGCTTTCTTCTAAAGAGCTCCATAGTTCCTTTCTCATCTCCTGGCCATGTGTTTGGGCTAAATTGTGTCTCACCCTTCCACCTTAATTCATAAGTTGAAGTCCTAACCTCTAGTACCTAGAAATTTGACTTATTTGGAGACAGCGTCTTTAAAGAGGTCATTAAGGTAAAATGCGGTCATTAGGTGGGTCCTAATTCAATATGTCTGATGTCCTTATAAGAAGGGGAGAGTAGGACATATACATATACAGAGGGCAGACAATGTAAAGACACAGAGAGAAGACAGCCATCTACAAGCCAAGCAGAGAAGCCTCAGAAGAAAGCAACATGGCCAACACCTTGATCTTGGACTTCCAGCCTCCACAATTGTGAGAAAAATACATTTCTGTTGTTAAACTGTGAAAAATGGACATAAGTTGAAACCATTTAAAAATAGTGCCAAGACAGCCTTACATGTCTTACTCCTCCAACCTTTGGAATGTTTTAACTGGGGAAAATAATCTTTGGACTGGGTCAAACCAACATTGTATTTCAAACAACTATTTGCAAGCTAACAGGAAAGCAGGCATCCTGACTACTGGACTAAAAATTCTTTAGAATTAGCATCATCATGTATAAATAACTAAAGAGTAACTTAGCTTATTTTCATCTTCAGAAATTCTTCCCTTCTATTCATGTAATTATTTCACTTTCCTTCTCTCATAAAAAGCCCTTGCCTTCATCCCCTAATAAAAAACTATTTAGGTTTAAAGAAGTTCAGAACAGGTCTTCCCAAGATGTGCCACTTTGGCATGTGAATTATTTTGAGCTGAAGGCAATCAAGACCACCTTGCAGTCTCATGAGAAACTTACTTCTCCCTTAAGTAATTTAAATTTGGGGCCTTGCCTATAATAAAAGTTATCACCAGAGACAACTTTTCATGACCTATCTATAAAGTAGGGCAAACATCTACTTACTGAACATCTGTTCTTATCCTCCTGCAAATGACCTTCTTCCCCTCTGAAGTTCCAAGCTGCCTTACCTCATCCTTAGCTCAGAATGCCATGTATACCTCACTTTTCCTTTCTGTCTTCTTCTTGTATGTGAAGTCTCTGGCTCTTACATATATGTGGGGTTTCGATGCATTAAATTTGGTTATTTTTTTCTCATTAATCTCTCTCATGTCTATTTGATTAGACAAGTCAGACAAACCTAAAAGGGTAAGGAAATTTTCTTCCTTCTTTACAGGTTTCTGCCTAAATCAGTGCTTCCCAAATAATTATTTTCTTTGATTGCCTCTCAATTTGGCCTTTTATTTTTAGGTTAATGAAACCAACCAGTCAATGTATTTTGTTATCACAGCCCAAGCACACTCATACACCATGTCTAGGAACACTTTATTAAGTGAGCAAAAGGGCTATTTCTTGGCATTCACCCCTCTCTAGGAACCACAGGGTAGGATGTGTAGCCTGGGAAGGCTTCCTGAATAGAGCTCTATATGAAAGAAGACAGGTTTTTCCCTGACCCTCCTGAATCACACTGAATACCCTAAAGACTGTCTCCTGGAATGTGTAAGAAGGTGATATGGAAAAGGTCAGATTCAGAAAAATGTATCTTAATCCTAGCTGCTTCATGTTCAGTTCCATGAGAGAGGAATTGATAAATGGCTGCCCTATTGCTGAATTCCTTACATTTTGGATTGCTTTAAAAAAATGAAAACAAAAAACTTAGCCTGTCAAACCCTGTAAAGCGATATAGGCTTTTATGACAGAGCTCAGTAATCTTTCCAGAGCAGCCACAGACACACGTGATCTTCTGTTGAGCCTATGGGGACAAATGATTCACATAAAAATAGAAGTTTCGGGCTAGACCTGAGGAGGGGCCTGAGACTGTGGGGAGACATCCTGAGTGGCTGTTCTGAGCCCGAGTAATCTAGCTGCCTTGTCGTCACCGCAGCTGGCTGCCGTCCAATTCCTGAGCTGAGTAATGACTAACTGAGCTTCCTCTGGGAGGGAGGAAACAGTTAAAATCTTGCGGCAGCTGCAATCATCTAGGCGTGGTTCTCTTGTCTGACTTGGGCTGCACAGATCCTGGGCCAAAGAGTAGAGAAAGGACAGTTTAGGCAGCAGAGCCTTCCAGATGGCTGAGTTAGATCTGATGGCTCCAGGGCCACTGCCTGGGATCCCCTCTCACTCTCTGGCCACTCTCAGCTCAGACTCTGGGTCAGCAAGCCCAGCAGAAGAGGACATGGGCCCCCTTGGGAGCCCGCAGGGGGAGATCGAGGGAGAGGGCAGTAGCACTGCATTGCAGGGAGGGCCTGGTATTGAGGGACAGGAAGAGATCCTGTGTGACTTCTGCCTTGGGGCCAGCAGGGTGAGGGCAGTGAAGTCCTGCCTGACCTGTATGGTGAATTACTGTGAGGAGCACCTGCGGCCACACCAGGAGAACAGCAAACTGCATAGCCACCAGCTGACAGAGCCAGTGAAGGACAGGGACTTGCGCACCTGCCTTGCCCACCACAGCCCACTGGTTGCCTTCTGCTGCTCCGATCGGCAGTGCATTTGCCAGGAGTGTGGGCAGGGTGAGCACAGGGGCCACACCTCGGTCTCCCTGGATGTTGCCCGCAGAGACAAGGAGGTGAGTGCTGGGGCCCATTTGGGAGAGGAAGGTGGGAAGACGATGTGCCCAGGGAGAGGCAGAGCTCCTGTCACAGCTCCCGGAGCTG
Source organism: Macroglossus sobrinus (assembly GCA_004027375.1). Lineage (NCBI taxonomy): Eukaryota > Metazoa > Chordata > Mammalia > Chiroptera > Pteropodidae > Macroglossus > Macroglossus sobrinus. The sequence goes on along the minus strand of PVKZ01001069.1, from coordinate 438,119 downwards.
CTGATTTTACTTCTGTACTCTGAGTTCATTTGAAAAGGACTTTATCCTTAGTATCTGACTGTTCACCCAGTGTAAATATCTATTACACTTGGCTTTGGAAATTGAAGTAGGTCACTCTGTCCCCATCTCAGTCCTGCCGTTCCAGTGCTATATCTGTTTCTGTCTCTCTTCATGTTGGCTAGTTTCCTGCTATTTCTCATGCAGCTTTTGGTGTTTGGGTGTGGGGTACAGAAGCTGTGGGGTTTAGGGCAAAAATTCAAGAGCAAAGAATCAAACTTTCCTCTTAATTCCTCTTCTTTCCTCTACCCCAAACAAGAGACCAGTAGAAAGTCCTCCTTTAGAGGTACCCAGTATGAAATCTAAGAGCTTGAAAAGTGCTAAGATAACATAGAGTTAGAAACTTACCTCTAGGTACAATGTCAAGAACAGTTTAATTTAGGGAAAATAAAAGTTCCTTATCAGATAGAGGTATCAGGAGAGACTGAAAAACACCATGTTCATAGCCTATAATTTTATTCCCATCAGATAAGGAAACTGTTTCTAGAACAACTTGCCCTAGAGCTGAGAGCCTAAAGAAGTTCTTGGGAATAAATTTAGAAACTTTATATGCTTCATTTCTCATACTTTGACTTTCCAGAAGTACTTTTTTTGTTCTCAATCAGGAAGTGCAGTTGACTTTTGTCCCGCATCCCTTCTATTCACGCTTCTCATGGCTCTCTATTTGCACTGCACATAGCAGCAGGCCTACCTTTGGCCCAGTGTTCCTGGGCAGCAAAGGAAAGAGGGTTCTGGGAAGGGTAGTTTACTTGCCAGGATCCCTCCCCCATGTCCTTTCTTAGGCATAGATTTTAGCCAGTGTTAGTAGGAATTGTTCTGGAAAGCTCTATTCCAGATGCCAATGAGTCACTGTTTCCCATTCTGTAAGCCACTTGCCAACTGTTTCCAGTGTTTCTGATGTCTGGGAATGTCATTTCCTTACTTTTATAACTATGAAGAGGCTCTGTATTAATAGATAGGTCAAAGGAAAGACCTCCATATATTGAGGAAATTAAGTCTTTATTGAGCATCGCCATGTGCTTAAATGCTTTCCATGAATTTTCTCAGCCAGTCCTCAAATAACTCCGTGAGATGGTAATCTTTTTATCTCCACCACATTTGTTCAAACTTATGTAGATGACTAAGTCATGGAGTGAGGAGCAGAAGCTTCTGGGATGTCCCCTCCACTGGAGGAACACAGGACAAGAACCCCAAGATCACAATATTATAACCTGACATTTTAATGCCAAAACCCTGTGAAATATATAGTAGTGATATCAAGACAAAGTATAGTTGTACTGCTTTTTTCTTTGGGTTATATATCTCAATTTCATTATACTTAACTGGAAAAGTGATTCATGTACATGTTGAAAAGCAATCTCCAACAAATATTTCAATAGATTATACAAGGAAAATGTCTCTTTCCCATCCTGGATCCTCCATGTCTCTTTTCGAAGGCAAACACATCATCTACACTTTCTTCTGTTTTCTTTCAAGAATGTTCTATGCTTGTAACAGTATAGACATAATATGAATTTTAAACATAGTGTAAACTGATGCAGAACCCCAAATTCAGATGTACTAGGAGAAATCTGCTAAGGTAAAGTAAAGAAAACTGGGTAAGGGTTCTAGGGCAGTTTTTGGTACTGGAAAGCAATCACGATTATAAGTACAATGCAACAACCCCAGACCCCAGCCAGATTTTTGGTGATGACCCTAATTCACAAACTCTGCTTTCTGGTCTGCCTGAGAGTTCTTGTCCTTTCCCCCTGTGTCCTTTTTTTCAGTTCCGAGAGCGAGTTTACTCTGTAAGTGGCAGCCACACTCTAGGTTGCTTTGACAAATCTTAGGAGTCAAAAGAGACCAGCTTAGAAGACACAGTACCTTGATAAAGCTGCAACTGACACCAGGATTATTTTAAAAGTTTTATTAGATGTAATTAAGGCTCCAGAAACCCAATATTCCCTTCCACTGGCCCAAGCCTGCTGGCATTACTTGCTGAAGGTCACTTTAGATTGTGTTAAGGGCTAATTACTTAGGCAGGCATGTTGTGCATAAAAAACTGCAAATGGTAGGGTCAGCCATGAGGACACAAAGCAATTGAGATCCTGCCTTGGGTCGCAGAACAGCTTATGTCTCAGTTAACCAAGTGAGCCTTTTCTGAAGCTCCCTTGGTCTCTAGCTATGCCAGGGATCAAAAACTTTGGATTTTTGGTGTTTTGGGTAGTCTTTAATTATTTGTTCTATTATTCTGGGCTCTTAATGAGGATCTCAGCACTTCCCTTTGCTCCAGACCAGCTTCCTGAGGCCCCTTTCTTCTAAGAGCAGCTGGTCTTAACTCCTCTCAGGCTTGCTGCTGTGGAACTGAAATGCTGTGCATGCATGCATGCATGTGTTATAAAATTTGCACTCCTTCTCTGATTGCTTTCCTAATCATTCTGACCCATGAAATGTACACAGTTCTTTTTGTTCTTCCTCAAATTTATCAAACAGTATGAAGTGTTTTCTATGAGATAAGTGTGAGGCTACACTGTTTCTCTTCAGGAAGCATAGACTCTAATCAGGAAGATAAGGTACATTCTATGGCTCCCTGGAGTGCCAAAGGGCTGGGACAACACAATGCCACATGATCAAAAATGGGAGTGATCTTGGGGTGTGGTGGTGGAGTGGTGAGGTCATGGCAGGATTCTTGGAGGAGGTGAGACTGAGCGGGGCCCTGTCTCAGATCTTGAAGTTTATTAGTGATAGGTTATTGCATTCAACATAGATTGGTCCCCCAACATTCAGAACTGGATGCTGCCCATAGACACAGTCTTCATGTAAAGCAGGAGCCAAGTTTCTGAGAGCCACAGGTATTAGTGTATTTTGGGGGATGAAGAGGAGTTAACCAGCATTGTTCATAGCCTGTTTGCTGGTATCCAGAAGGTGGATGATTCAAGGCCACTCAGGAAAAGAATTTCTAGAAACTCTAAGGAATGCCTTGGACTCGGTATTATGTAACATTTTTTTCTTAAACATTCTACCAGCTGCATGTATTTCAATAGCAGGGAAGGTGTCTTGACTGGACTGGCATGTAGAAGGTTCTGACCAATTAACAGAGGAATAAAGTCAGATGCAAACCAAATGCAAACACTCCAGAAGGCCTGACATCTCATGGCTGGAAATACAAAGAAACTCCCACCATTTGAAAATGTCTTCTCTCCTCTCACACCCTCTTCTCTTCCTGTTTATATCTCTAACCCAACCCCTGGCTGCCAAACTCTGAAGTGTCATCTTTGTCCTGTAGGTAGAACAACAATTCTGCTGACATATTCTGTGACCCAGTGGAGATAAGTGATTTGACAAAGATCATATAACCAGCAACAGCAGGTCTTCAGACCCCAAAGAGGTGCCTTTTGCATAATGTATGTCATTACCCTGCTGAAGTAGGCAGGACTCTCTGTGTCCTTCAACATAGGACTGTCTATGCTTATTGACATGACCGTCCTGCTTTGGAGCAGGGCCCCCCATGACCTAAGATGTGTGTTTGGCCAGCATTTGAGAAACCCCAAAGCTGGAACCTGAGGTACCCCATCATTTTCTAGGAACAGGAATAACTGGAGATACTGGCCTCCCAAAGTGGCCCCACCTTTTGTGGTAAATAGGAGTGACTTCTCTTGGGGTGACTCACTCAGGGAAGTCCTCATTAGCTACTTAGAAGTCCTTTTATGGTGATCTGCAGACAGTGGAAAGAAGAAGCCCCTCACTGGAGACTCTCTGGGTGTCCCCCTGTGGCTCTGGATCATGCTGGGGCTGACCGTCCATGCCTGTTGCTAGGGTGTGTTCTGTTGTGTCTGCCACCACCTTTAAACTAGCAGTTCATGTTTATCCCACTCATTTGGAACTGGTTACTATGTAAGCCTTTTTGACAGAACAAGATTCCACATTCGCTCCCAAATAGGCCAGAATCCCTCTCCTCCCACTCCCCCTCCTCACTCCTGGGCATTAGGCCTCAAGTCTCAAGCATGGGAGGTCACTGGGGTTCCTTCAGCTCCAAGTCAGTGTCTCAGAATCTGAGCAAATGTTACCTGACTTCTGCAGAGTGTCCTTGTGAGGTGAGTTCCCTGCTTGCCAAGGCTTCTGTCACTGAGAGGCCTGGAACTCGCCCAGGCTTCAGTAGGCGAAAGGAGACACTCCATTTATATCCTCTGAGTTCTATTATGTTATAATGACTCACAGCTTTGAATGCAAACATAACTTATTAAAAGCAGTTAAAGCTTTTTTTTGTTTTCTCTCTCTCATGCCCTTGTGGAAGCAGGAAAGTTTTCAAAGGCTTAGATTTCATGCCTTGGCACACTTTTTGGCACAAAGTGCTTAGAAGTCTCAGGAGGAGAGAGTGAAGCTGGACAATGGGGTCATAGCCGGCAAACCCAAGGTTTTCAGGCAGGCATTTGCCTTTGCTAGGAGAGTTTGCTATGCTCGCCTCCAAGAGTGAACGAGAGTATGTGATGGAAAGCAGTCATGCCACAGCAGCAATAATAATAATGGTGACGATGATGACATCAATGACATTGATGGAGCACTTACAATGAGCTAGCTACTGTGTAAAGTTCTTATTTATACTCATTCAACCTTTACAATAACCCTACAAATTAGGCACTTTAGTTATCCCCATTTCACAGGTGGAGTGATGCAAGTTTGGAGGTGTAAAGCAAATTTTTCCAAAGTCTTAGTGGCTAAGTAGAAAACCTGGGATCTCCACCACAAGCTCTGAGCTTATGCTTCTTGTTAGGTTATTCTGGATCAGATGGCCTGGGCTTGACATGATTGTTGAACTTTGTGACCTTGGATAGGTGGCTTGATTTTATCATCTCTCTTAAACCGGAGATAATGACATTTACCTAATATGGGTGTGGTTAGGATATTATAAGGTAATACACATAAATGCTTGAAATAATGACCAGCATAAACCAATATATGTGCTCCCCATATTTTCGCCAATTTGTGCTGAGTTCAGCCCCAGGAGATGCTGGCACACCGATGACAGTTTGAGCCTCCATTTAGGGCACTCTAGGCTGGCTTCTGAGATCCACTTTTGAAGTTAAACTCTCCTTTTCATGGAAGGATGTGGAGAGTGCCACTGCTCCTGGGACCTTCTGTGAGCATTGGTCTTAACGTTGTCTTTCCCTCTTCTTAGGCTGAGCTTCAGGCCACCCAGTTAGACCTGGAGAGGAAACTGAAGCTGAATGAAAACGCCATCGCCAGGCTCCAAGCTAACCATAAATCTGTTTTGGTAAGACTGGTTTGGGTCACCTGCCAGGTTTCAGTACACCTGGCTGCTGCTACAGGCTCAGCCAGGCCCATCAGGATTGTAGGACATGGATGCAGGCCCATGTTTCATGTCCATGGGCTTCTTGGGGTTTCTCAGAAAATGAGAATTATAGGTACAGATACAACTGGCTACACCACTGAGTGGCATAATCTTTTTATTGGAATTTGTTATGAAATTAGTTTAAAGCCAAAACTGTCAAGTGAGTTACTTTTTCATAGTATAGACTAGAAGCAAGACTAGTTCTATAATAATATCATTCTTATTTTTACATTTGCATATTTTTTTTTACTGGGAGTAAAGGGTGTGTGAGGGAGTATTTAGGGGGTATTTAGATAGAGTTCTATGAATTATGTATAATCTTGGCTTCTTCCATCATGAGAGGGTATTTGGCATGTAAGTCTCACGAGTCCTATGTTCTGGCATTCAGAAAAGAGTTGAGAAGTGCTGGATTAGTGGATGATACTTGTTAAGGTCAATGGTATGACAGGCTACTTTGTTTTAGTCTCTATATAAACTATATATACTCTAAATAGACCCAGCCAGTCCCACAAATGTTTCTCATTAGTGGCAAGCCAATAGCCACCACTCAGAAGAGGATGAGACATACCCACCCTATGGTAGTGAGTCAGCATCATCATCTTGACATACTAAGAATGATTCCATCCATCCATCCATCCATCCATCCATCCATCCATCCATCCATCCATCCATCTATCCATCCATCCATTCATCCATCCATATCTAATACATGTATCCATTTCAATTTAATTTCTTCCTCTTAAGTGTTTACAACTAACTAGCTACTGAAGAGTAAACTCCTTCTTACCCATATAATCTTACAAAAAGAAAAAAACAACTGTCCATTTAAAGCCCTATAAATCTTCAGAGATTATTGATTTCTAGGCACAAGAAAATTTGAGAAACAAATGGAGGAGCATCTTGCATTTTCCCAGGTCTTTAATTTTCAGACAGTTTGATCCCTATGTAGTTCTTTCCACACTTATATGGTAATTGAGGGAGGTAGTTATCACAGTGCCACCATGCACAAAGGATGGGAAAACAGAGAGATGTTAAGACTTGTTTGGGACCTCTAGATGGATGGAATAAGTGAATCTGGGATTGTTACTCCCTTGACCTAAGAATGACTCAATACATTTATAGGCATGTGTACCTCTTTAAACCATTATATTTGGTACTTTGTTATGTTTGAGGCCCCCTCCTTTCCATAGTCCTTATTTGTCATTATTTGGGCAGTAAGTTATATCCTTTACCATTCAATTTACATACAAGAAAGAATTATTTCTCCATGGAAAAGTTTAGGAATGAGAGGCTACATATGGCAGCAGAAGGGCCAATCTATCAGCATCATTTGAAGCCTCCTGTCCACCACCCTTCCTCAGAAAGGCCTTGGTGAAGGAGGAGGGATTTGTACTCTAAAGTCTGTCTCTCAGCCTCATTGTATCGTGCTTCTATGAGGAATCTACATATTGTCATTATAGGGAGTAAATGGATTTCTTTCCTTTCCTACAACACCCTGGGTCAAAACAACATTTTCTTACAAACAACATCCTGACCAGAAGACTGATAATTATGAACTTTCTTTCTGATGATGGAATCAGAAACTAGCCATGTATAGCTAAAGAGTAACTTAGCTTGTTAGCACCAATAGGAATTTCTTTTTTTCTATTCACGTATTTATTCTCTTCTTTTTTTTCCATAAAAATCCTTCCCTCATCATATAATTGGGACACTATTTGGGTTTCTGTTTGAATCTGTGCTCCTCAAACTGCCATTCTTTTTGATTCCAAATATATGCTTGTTGCCTCTGACGGAAGAGGGGAGATAGGAATATATAAAATGAAGTCACTGTAACTAAGCTGCTAAAATTATTAACATAATAAAGACTGAGGCATGAGGAAAGACTTTATTCTTGTTCTAACTAGCCTGGGAACTTAAACTTTTGAACTTTTCAGTCCAGTGTCAATACCTGGATATACATCTGGACATACATTAGACCTCTAGAAAACCCTCTGATTACCCACCTGAAGGACTCACATATCCAGGCCACCTGATAACTACCTTATATTCATTATCCAGACAGCTGGATATGATCAGATCACCTGGGACCCATCCTCTAGACTCCTGGCATCTAACACCCAGACCGCCTGATAGCTAACTGTTAACAAGCCCAGAACTAAGAATGCAAGGCTGATTATTCTCAAGAATGCAATATTTTTACTATAAGAACTCTTAATTATAGTAAAAAAAGAGAACTTATTACTATAATTGTCAGCACCAGTACATAAGAAATATCAAAGAGAAGAGGAAACCATTTAAAACTTGGATTGATGGTGTAAATATAATATTGACTGAAAGCATTAATAAAAGACATTCACCTTGTGAAATGACAGAGTCCCACATGCAAAAGTGCCATCATGCAAATCCTTAATATTTATCACACTGAAGTTTGTTTTATATTTTATTTGAATGTAGCATTCCATTCTGCATAGGTATGCTCATCCTGCAGTGCACAGGTGCTGTCGTCACTGACATGCACCCTAAACATTTCATAGCTGGTAGAGATGCCATAAGCTTAGATGTGCTTTTGGCTTTAATGACTCAGTGGGCAATTTAATCAGATATAATGAAATGCTAAGAAAGCCAATTCATGCTACTGATTTGTATAAAGAAGCCAAATTATTAATTTACCACAATAAATGTAACTATCAGGTACACTAAATACATGAATAGCCCTGGTAAAAAAATTGATTTCAGAACCTTGATGAGCAGCTCAACTGTCAGAGCTGGAAGAGGTCTCAGACATCATATAATTCACTCTCTTACCCAATGGTCGAGAGACTAAGTTAGTGATGGGTAAATAAGTGCTTACATGCTGGAGAGTAAGTCTTTTTTTCAGGAACCCAGGATTCATATGAGAATAAAAGCCTTCTTTTTATAATGAAAAAATTGCTCCCTGATTTACAGATTTCTCAGGTTTACATTTCTGTGTGTTGAGTTTTGATAAAGTTAGAAGCCTTGCTAATAGGATCTTTGCTGTGCCCCACTGCCATCCTCTGCCAGGTGTCGGTGTCAGAGGTGAAGATGGTGGCTGAGGAGCAGTTTGGGGAACTTCTTGCTGCCATGAGGAAGGCACAGGCTGATGTGATGCTCTTCTTGGAGGAGAAGGAGCAAGCTGCTTTGAGTCAGGCCAATGGCATCAAGACCCACCTGGAGCATAGGACTGCAGAGATGGAGAAGAGCAAGCAGGAGCTGGGAAGGATTGCTGCCATCAGTAACACTGTCTTGTTCTTGGAGGTACAGGTGGTGGGGGTGGGAAGAGTAGGGGAGTCAGAGATGGGATGGCAGAGGCGTCTACACAACTAACACCAGAGAACTAACTGGCAGATATGGGAATGGAACCACTCTTTGATAAATGGGGCATAGGGAGTTGTGGGGACAGAGAGAAGCAGATCTTGATTCAGCAGAGTATAGGTATACAGGAAGGATAGCAAAGACTCCCAATGGGAGACTGAAACCAAATCATGGAGATGAGTAATGCTCAAGGAGAGGTATGCTTCAGGAGAGTGAACAGTACTTGTGCAGGCGAGAGGTTTGAGAAAGCACAACTGTTTTGGGGAACTAGGTGCTTTCACAAATGATGGAAGATGAGGCTGGCTGGGCCAGGAGGACATTTGGCTGTGAAAAAAGTCTGCTTTTTGTCAGGAAGTTCCAGGAACCAATGAAGGACTTCGGATGGGGGATTAATGACAAGTGTGCTTTAGAAACCACTCTGACAGTAGTAAGGACAAACTTGGCAAGAGTGGGACTAGAGACCTGTTACCTTTCAGAGAAGTCTACATGTACTGAGGTGATTGAGAAAGGCCAAGCAGAGGAGACAAGACTTTTTATTACAATATGCATAAAGGCAAATGTCATTAGAGGTAGACCTGAGCACATGTAATCTTTCAGGGAAGGAACACTAGGCTAGGTATAAATTCTGTTGTCCTGGATTTGTCACTAAATAGCTGCACAGTTTTTAGCAAATCAGTTTCCTTATTTATTACTTCTTTTAGATCTAATATTTCCTAAATGCAGATAATTTTTCTTGATTGCATTTTTGAAAAATTCTCTTCTGGTTACAACAAACATAAATGTTCATTGTGGAAAAAAATGGAAAATACAAAAAAAGTATGAAGGAAAACAATCATCTTTACTCCCACTGTCCAAAGATGGCCATAGTTGACCTGTAATGAGTGAGAGAAAGAGCAGCAAAGACAGACAAAAATATAGCAGAATGTTTCTTTGTCAGTTTTTTGCTTTTCAATATCAAAACATGAAGAAATCATGAATAAATATTTGGCTTTCCAACTCATGAGTTTTCTCAAAGTTTTCTCAAATTACATAAATAATTTTCTTTTATTTGTTTCTCTTTTTATCACTTTAACATAAAAACTTCAATATGCACAAAATGTATTTTAGTATGTTAACTTATTTATTTTGGTTAAAAATAACTTTCTTTCCCCAAATTATTAGCCAGCTGAAATGACACCATTTTGAATAATTCATTTTTTCCTCCACTGATTTAAAATGCTACTTTTATCATGTATAGTACCAAATCTATAAAGAGTATTAAAATGTTTATCTATCTTTTTCTCTATCAGCTCTTTGGTTTGGACTTTTTCTTTTCTTTCACTGATCTATCTTGTTGTTTTGGTACAACTGTTTTCATCACTAAGTTTTATGCTGTATCAGTCTGCTGTTCAATGTTTGAACTACATTTAAATTTTGATGTGTTTTAGCTGAAAGCAACCTTTTCTGCCTGAGGGCTTGTTTACACATCTTCTGAGTGCAGTATCAGGTCCTCCATTCCCTATTGGGGCTTGTGTACAAATTATTTAATTAATTAATTTATTTCTAACAACTGATAATGTATTAAATCCTAAAGGTATGAGTGTAGCAGGAATGTTACCTTCATTTGGGCAGTTGGCATAAAATGTCTTTTTGTTTTTTTGGTTTCCTGTGTGAACTGTGTATTGGAGCTGCTTGTGGCATCTTTTTAAAAACTCACTTCCCCAGTTAAAAAAAAAATAAGTGCTTTTTATGTTGTTAGATCCTGAGTTGGACACATTACATATTTTCTTTGTGAAGTGCACATTACCATTAATCAATCTTACAGTTGTAGAAAGTGACATAATGAGACCAGCCTAGTTTAAGAAATACAGAAACCAAAGCAAGTTCTACCATGTTTCCTTTCCTGCAGGAGTATTGCAAGTTTAAGAACACTGAGGATAGCACATTCCCTAGTGTTTACATAGGACTCAAGGATAAGCTCTCGGGCATTCGCAAGGTCATCAAAGACTCCACTGTGCACTTAATTCAATTGCTGCACAACTACAAGGAAAAACTCCAGGAGTTTGCCAAGGAAGGTGAGAAGCTTTCTGTGGGCTCTGGTATGTGTGCCTCTCAGAGTGGTTGATGACAGAGAGAACCAGGGGAGGGAGGACAAAATCATGGGAAGGAACATTTCATTTTCAAAGCCATCCTTTGGCTAGACCATGTCACTAATTGACACTTAATTTGATTTAATTTTATGATTGAGCCCAGAGAAGGTGAGTTAGCCACATCATGCCATTGGCTGGCATTTCAATGACCAGCTTCTCAGATTGCTAATGCCTGTACTTTTAAGTGAAATCCAAGTAAGTCTGGGATGTTTTTCAGCCTATTTTGCTTCATCCATGAGAGAAATGTGGTTCATAGAGCACTGGTTTTCTGAGATATGACTAGGCTTCAGCCCTTTCTTCCCTCAGGAAGCCCAGGGAAGACCTGCTTCTTAAATTCTCCTTACCATCTGGAACAAGTGTGTATTTACAACTCTCTGATTTTGTAGAGGAGTATGACATCAAAACTCAAGTATCTGCCATTGTTGAGCGCAAGTATTGGACCTCAAAACCTGAGCCCAGCACCAGGCAACAGTTCCTCCAATGTAAGTTGTGAACAGCTCTCCTTTTTTCACTTATTAATGTTAGTGTAACACTTTGCTAAAGCAAAAACTTCATCTCTCACATAGGTTTCAGGTTCTTGCAATCTCAGGTCTATCCCTCAATGAGTACAATTAAAAATTTGTAATTAAAAATTTTTTAGTTAAAAAAAATTTTAAACTTTTCATTTTGAAACAATTTCAAACTTTTGAAAACATTGCAAAGTAGAACAAAGAATTCCTGTATACCTTCATCCAGCTTCTCCAAATGTTAACACTTTATATAACTACAGTACATTTATCAAAACCAGGAATGAACATTGCCACAATATTATTAACAAAATTGCAGAATTTATTCATGTTTCAGCAAGTGTTCTAACCAACATCCTTTTTCTGGCCTAAAGTCTGATCTAGGATCACAGATATTTCCATGCCTCCTTAAGTCTCTCTCAATCTGATCCAGTCTTCTTGTCTTTGGTGACTTTGGCACTTTCAAAGATCCTGGCTAGTTACCAATGGTTCCCTGTTAAGTCTTGCTTGGCCAGAATTGCATAACTCATTGTCCTGTCATTATGTGGTATTGACCTGGTCAGTTCGCATTCTTAAAAACACTGTATTTCCAATCGATACTTCATTATGATTAACAAGGTGTGGTTTCATCTCTTAGTAAAGAAAGGACTGCATCTGTGTGTTCAAGGCTCAGTTTTTTAGAATGTTTTTATTTTTTATTTACAGTTAACGTACATTATACATTAGTTTCCAGTATACAACATGGTGATTAGACATTTACATAACTTGTGTGATCACCCTGATAAATCTAGTACTCATCTGATACCATACATAGTTATTACAACATTATTGACTATATTTCTTATGCTATACTTTAGATTCCCATGACTATTTTGTAATTACCAATTTGTAATTCTTCATCCCTTCCCCTTTCACCCAGCCCCCAACACCCTCCCATCTGGGATCCATCAAAATGTTCTCTGTATCTATGAGTTTGTTTCTGTTTTATTTGTTTGTTTATTTTGTTCTTAAATTCCACATTTAAGTGAAATCATATGGCATTTGTCTTTGTCTGTCTTGCTCCACTCAGCATAATACTCTTAAAGTCCATCCATGTTTTTGCAGATGGCAATATTTCATTTTTTTTTTTTTATGGCTGAGTATCATTCCATCATATATATGAACCACCTCTTCTTTATCCATTTATGGACACCGAGGTTGCCTTCAAATCTTGGCTATTGTAAATAATGCTGCAAGAAATATATGGATTCACATGTCTCTTCGAAGTAGTGTTTTGAGTTTGTTTGGTTAAATACCCAGAAGTGGGATTACTGAGCCCTTCTTTGTTTTTTTTTGTTATAGCCTTTATTTTAAAGTCTATTTCATCTTGTATAAGTATTGCTATTCCAGCTTTGTTCATTTGCTTGTTTCCATTTTCATAAAATTTCTTATTCAATCCTTTTACTTTCAGTTTGTATGTATCTTTTGATATGAAATGAGTCTCTTGTAGTCAGGATATGTAAGGATCTTGTTTCCTTATTCATTCAGCTAGACTATCTTTTGATTGGAACATTTAATCTACTTACATTTAAAGTAATTGTTGGTAGATTGAAATTATTGCTATTTTATTATTCATATTTTTGAGTTTTTTTCCTTCTTCTTAAGGAAGTCCTCCTAACATTTCTTGTAATAGTGGTTTGGTGTTGATGAACTCCTTTAGTGTTTTCTTATATAGGAAGCTCTTTATCTGTCCTTTAGTTCTAAATGATAGCTTTGCCAGGTAGCATAATCTTGGTTGTAGGTCATTGCTTTTCATCACTTTGAATATTTCATGAAAATCTCTTCTGGTCTGCAGAGTTTCTGTTGAGAAATCAGCTAACAGTCTTATGGGAGCTCCTTTGTAGGTGACTAACTGCTTTTCTCTTGCTGCTTTTAAGATTTTCTGGTTGCCTTTAACCTTTGGCATTTTAATTATGATGTGTCTTGGTGTGGGCCTCTTTGGGTTTATCTTGTTTGGAACTCTCTGTACTTCCCGGGTCTGCAGGTCTATTTTCTTTGCCAGGTTAGGGAAGTTGTCTGTCATTATTTCTTCAAATAGGTTTTCAATTCCTTGCTTTCTCTCTTCTCCTTCTGGTACCCATATGATCTGAATGTTGGAATGCTTCATGTTGTCAAGCATTTAACTAGCCCCTTAAACTACCCTCAGTTTTTTGGATTCTTTTTTTCTTGTCTCTGTTCTAATTGAGTGTTTTCTGATACCTTATCTTCTAAATTGCTGATTCAATCCTCTGCTTCATCTAATCTACTGTTGATTCCATCTAATGTATTCACTTCATTTCTGATGGGTCCTTTTTTATGTTTTTTTTTTTATATCTCCATTTTTATGTTTTTTACCTCTTTGTTAAAGTTATCACTGAGTTCATCTACTCTTCTCCTAAGTTCATTGAGTATCTTTTTAACCAGTTTTTTGAACTCTGCATCTGGTAGATTGCTTGTCTACATTTTGTTTAGTTTATTTTCTGGAGCCTTGTTCTGTTCTTTCATTTGAGACATATTTCTTTCTCTCCCCTTTTTGGCTGCCTCCCTGTGTTTGTTTCGATTTATTAGGTAGTGCTGCTATGTCTCCCAGGCCTGGTAAAGTGGCCTTATGTTTTAGGTGTTCTGTGGGGCCCAGTGGCACAGTCTTTTCTGATCACTTGAGCCAGGTGCTTCAGGTATGTCCCTTTATGATTTTGTGCCCTTCTGTGGTAGTTGAGACTTGATTGCTATTTGCATGTTAGTGGGAGATATTGTTCCTAGGGATGATAGTTTGTGAGGACTGGTAAATGAAGGACTGACCCTACAGAGCAAGATTCACTTTAGCAGGGCTTTTGATGCCTGCCCAGACTGCCTTTTGTGTGTGTTATTCTTAGAGGCAGCCCTGGGTTGTACTCAGGCTTGATCCAAAGCTGGCCACCAGGCGTGCTGGCCCTGGGGCCTTCTGGGAGGGACCCTGCCACAGGCCAAGTTCAGCTACAGCCCGTGCTCTACCCAGGGCCACATGGCAAGAGTCATCAAGTAATCAGCAGATGGCTGCCACCTGTGCTGGCTTAAAGGTGCCTCAAGAGGCCAAGCCACTGCTAGTTTTGGGTTTTGGACTGCTCAGCAGGAGGTACAGGACATGCAGAGGTCAGATGCTGCTTGTTTGGGTTTTGTGAGTCTTTGAGAAATTTTAGGAAAAATTATAGCATTATAGCATTAGCCAAGACAGGTCATTTGTATGGAAAAGCCACTAGAAGCAGCTTCGGTGGGCCTGAAATTTGGGCGGGGTGTCAGGAAAATATCAAGGTGGGGCAAATGGCTTTAGCCAGGTCAATGGAGACTCAGATATGGCAGCCCCCTGCATCTGCACACTTGGAATGGGAAGGGCTCAACAAAAGAGGGTCCTGAGCTCAGGGGCTTATGTCTCCATGGAGATGGGGTATGTCATCTCCTGGTATGGATATGTTCGCCTACCTGGAAGATCTTTGAACCCCCTGCTAATGGGATTTTTGTGAAGCTTCCTCATGTAGGCATGATTAATTATTAACTCCATTTTCAGCTCTTTTCCCCTCTCTGGAGAATTAAGGTATGGGGCTGAAAATTCCAAGCTTCTAATCATGGCTTGTTCTTCTCAGTAAGCAGCCCTCATTCAGGAGCCATCCAGGAGCACACCCAAAGTTGCCTCATTTAAATAAAAGATGCTCCAATCACCCAGAAAATTCCTAGCTTTATGCTAGGAATGGGGGTAGGAAGCCCATGTATGCATTTCTTATTATAAATCATAATATCACATTGTGTTCTCTGTTTTCTGTTTTTCACCCACCTCTTTTCTAGAGCCTGGGTAAACAGAGATCAAGGAGATGGATGTTCACTCATACTTTGAAAGCTGATCAGGTTTGAAGTGTTCTGTTTCAATCAGCTGTTGGTTTCTGACCTATTCTCCCTGACTTCTGTATCTCTGCAGATGCATGTGACATCATGTTTGACCCTGACACAGCACACAGATATCTCCGGCTGCAGGAAGACAATCGCAAGGTCACCAACACTACGCCCTGGGAGCATCCCTATCCGGACCTCCCCAGCAGGTTTGTGCACTGGCGGCAGGTGCTGTCTCAACAGAGCCTGTATCTGCACAGGTACTATTTTGAGGTTGAGATCTCTGGGGCAGGCATCTACTTTGGCCTGACCTGCAAAGGCATTGACCGGAAAGGGGAGGAGCGTAACAGTTGCATTTCCGGAAACAACTTCTCCTGGAGCCTCCATTGGAATGGAAAGGAATTCACAGCCTGGCACAGTGACACGGAAACCCCTATCAAAGCCAAACCTTTCCGGAGGCTGGGCATCTATGTCAACTTCCCAGGAGGGATCCTCTCTTTCTACGGTGTGGAACCTGATGCCATGACTCTGGTCCACAAGTTTGACTGCAAGTTTTCAGAGCCAGTCTATCCGGCCTTCTGGCTTTCTAAGAAGGAAAACAGCATCCGAATTGTGGATCTGGGAGAGGAACCCGAAAAGCCAGTCCCCACCTCAGCGGAAGCTGCTCTGTAGGCTCTAGGATCCACATTCCAGACTTTTGCTAACCGCAATAATTGAGCTGCAGCTTGCATTAATGGTGACTTGGGGATTGAAATCTCTGCCAGTGGTAGCTGGCGTTAGAAATCATGTGGGTCTGTGGAGGAGAATGGTGTGGCTTCTCCCTTTTGCTCTATGCTATGCTATTCTGTTAGTAGTTATCTTCAGGTGTCGAAGTCCCCTTCATTATTTTTGAGTGATATTCTCTGTCTACTCAGGTGAACGGCACACTGTGCCTGGAATTGGCAATCAGGAATCTTTAGAAAAAGCAAAAAAGATCATAGAGTAATCATAATAAATTGCTAACTTTATTATCCATTTCCCATATCCCAGACACTGTTCTGAGTGCTTCCTATGCATCAAATTACATGACCCTCATACAGCCCCATGGGTAGATGCTCATATCGTTCCCAATTTGCAGAGGGGAAAACTGTCATTCAAGGCTTTAGTTAACTTGCTCAAGGTCACTGCAGTCACATGGTGAGTGAGTGACAGAGTTGGAATTTAAACTGGGAGGGCTGACATTGAATATTTAACCACTATACCATGCTGCCTTCTTCATTAGCTGTGCGTTCTGTGTTTAATGGAATAAACTACATGATGAACTGCACACACGGAAGGAAACAGCACCTTAAACCTTCCTCTCAGAGTTTAAAAATCTCTTTGCATTCTCCCACATCTGATAGGCCATGCAGCTGTGCAGTGTCAGAAAACTCACTCACCCATTTTTTTTTGAGGTGGGGGGGACGGGGGAACAGGGATAGCAAGAATGACAAGGAATGTATTAGTGAAGTCCAAGTCTTAGTCCTATGACCTCTGGAGAAGGGTCTTATTCCTGTCATCTGAAGTCACCTGGACTATGTCAACTTGTTTGATTTCTCATTCAAAAGTCAGTTCTTCAAGTATTTGAGGGTAGTTCTCACACATGTCCTCCTAGGAAGTTTTTCACACTGTATTTCCCACTTTACTTCATGGTTTCCAGACCTTTCACCTGCCCTAGTCATTTCATCCTCCTTGTAACAGATGTGCTCCATAAGATTAATGGTGAATGTTCATCAAGCTTTTAGGCAAATGACAACATAACCTGAGAACATAACCGGAAGCCCTTGTTATAAATATAACTTCTGGTTCTTTGCTTGTGAACTGTGTCAAGGCAAGTCTGTTTACCCAGGCTGTTGTTCCCCCTGGAAAAAAGATGGGTGAAAACCAGAAAGCATAACATAAATGTGATATTATTTATAATAAAAATACCTACTTGGTGTCTACTCCTGGTTCCTGGCACAGAGCTCCTGAAACCCTTGTAATTTCCTAAATGATAAGAACACTAGGAGTATCTTTTGTTCTAATATTTGTCTTGTCTTTGACCAGTCTGATGTTCCTATTTCAAGACTACTTTACCTCAGTATCACTCGACTTGTTCCCAGAGACCCCAACTTATTATTTGTACCTGAAGATATATACAATATAGGATTTGAATTTTTAAAAATTTGAATTTTATTGAATTTATTTTTTTACTTGAATTTTAAATTTCATCACATTATTACTGCTTGCTGAGATAGTTTTGATTCATAATTCTATTTTTAATGTATTAGCTTTCCTTCCTCATCTAGTATCACCTACAGAATTGTTAATCTTTTCTTTAAGTCTTGATCTTATTGATACATATATTTATTGGAATAGGACCAAATTCAAAATCTTGCAGAACTTAGCCAAATGCTCTGGATTTAGTTATTCAGTAAGTTATGCTAATTGGTAGGACAATAAGGTAGCCTGCCTTTTGCCCCTTTAACCATTGGACCTGAAGAAGGACTTTTTCAATGGCAAGGACCAAAATAAGCTATGTCTTCATTCCCTTTCTGTTCCGGTCTAATAATGCTTTTAAAAGAAAAAATGAGGTACATGAAATATATTGAATTGGCCTGCTTTGTTTATATTGAATCCCTGTGGGTTATTGGTGTGTGTCACATTCTTTTCTAAGTGCTCACAAACTATTTGACAAACCATTTTAGAATCCTGCTGTGGGTTAACATCAGGTTGACTAGTCTGTTGTTTCTAGAATCTACTATACTTTTTAAAAATCAAGACAATTTTTTTGTCCTATCATCCTCCCTAATTTCTCAAAGATTAATACCTGGTGTTTGGTCATATTGGTAAATTGTGTCTGTGTCATGAGATGTGATTTTTTTAGGCCAGAAATGCTTGACTCATTTAAAAGGATCCCTTTGGGTGCTTCCTTACCTGCTGTGAACTTTGTTTCCCTGTCAGGTTTTTTTTTGTTTGCAGTTTGAAGACCTTTCTGCTTGATATAAAATATCAAAGCAAAATTGAGTGTTAGGAATATTTGCTTCCTTTCTGTCATTGCTTTAACTGGTAGGCATATATATATATATCTTTTTTCTGTTTTCTTGGTCCAAAAACTGAAAATTGCCTAAAACAAAAAAATTAAATTTTTTTTCAAAGAGAGAACAAAGGCCTATTTTATATTTTCTGTCACTTCCCCCAAGCTGTCTATGTGTCACTCTTCTGTATTTACCCACCTTTATTTCTTCTTTAATTTTTTTCATTTTGGAAAAAAAATCTGACCTCACCAAGAGCTCCTTTGGGTGCCAGATTATTTTGTTCCATTACCATACCAGACCATTTGTGATTGTAGAGTCAAAATGCAATTTTAGCCACTACATAATTTATTCTTGTGTCAATTTTTTGAAGTCCAAAGTTATATGACATTCTCTTCTAGGAATCTTACAAATTCTGAATAAATTCCAACATTCTCCCAAGGTTCACAATGAAATAATAACATATGAATGCTGGCTCAGTCACAGAGCCTTTATTCCTTCCACTTGGTTGAGAATGTTTTTGGAATGACTGCCCTCAAATTGATTCAATGTATGTGGCATTTTTAACATACAAGCCACTGTGCTAGTTGCTAAGATATAGTAATCTAGAAGATAACTAGCTGTGTCTTTTGATCACAAGAAGTAGATTTAAATTGAAGTAAAAAGTGTTCATATGTGAAGAGTTAAATAAGAATTTGCCATTTAAGACAATTATAGATGAGGAGGTACATGAAATAGATTCTTCATGTCCATGCAATGATGCAAACTTCTAATTTAACATTTTCTTGGGCCATCTTCAGTGACTGAGTCCTCTATTGTGTCATAGACTGACCTACTCCCTGATTGCTCCCTGTTTATATAACTAACTGCCTTTATTCCAGGGGCCACCACTCTGACCCAATTAGCCTGATAGAAGATAGAAGGAAAAGTAGTGTGCACATTTCTTGCTTTTCCTAGCTCCCTCAGATTTGGGCACTGACTCCCCACCTTCTAAGTCTGTTATGAGACATCATGGTGGTGGCACAAGAGCCCTTGCAGGGAGGTTCACTGTACCATGAGTATCTGATATCCACATGCAGGGCACACACTGTGGAGGTATGTTACGGCTCAGGTGAGAACAGGGACCCACAGAGCCAAATCAGAGAGCATTAAAAGCCTTTATTAGCCAGCCAGTGACTGACTCTCTACCATGCAGGGTTAGAGATCAGCCCCCAGCCTCCAGAGGAGGCAGCATATGAAGCCTCCAACTACGTCCTTGAATAAGCAAGCAAGCAGATTATAGAAAGTAGAGGTTAGCAGTTAAAGTCTTGCACAAAGATAAATGTATTCAGAAGACTTTCAGAGCAAACCATGCTAGCAGACAGTTTCATTGTCTGCACTTTGGAATGTTGTGTTTCTCCTTGAGGCTGGCGCCGTCTGGAGCTCCTGTGACTGATTTACTGCTCCTCCTGGGGCCTGGCACCTGTAGATTTCACTTCCCAGTAATGGGAGAGTTTCCACTTTTGCCTTCCTCACTGGTTGTCAAAGGGAATTCAAATAATTGATTCCCCAACCTGGAGCGGTTGATAGTTTGTTCTGAGGACCATGAGTTTTACAGCTTGGATCCGTGTTCTGACATAGGCAGTTATCCAATTAATTACACAGGGCCCAAACAAAAGGCCCAGGAAGACTAGAATAACGGGGCCTGTAATGGCTGATAAAGATTCCTTCTTACATTATCAATAGCAATTCATCTAATTATAATTAAACCCAAGAGAGTCTTATTTTGAGAGGGTCTCCTGTGGGGCGGATATGCAATCTTTCAGTCTCTGGTGGTGGTTGAGCAGCCTTGATGTGGGTGTGATGAATCCAATGGCATCTCCCAGCAACCTTGACTGCGGTGGGAGTGGTGAGGACGACAGGAAAGGGTCTGTCCCAGCGAGGTTCGAGGGCAGCCGCCTGTACCTTTTTCAGCCAGACCCAGTCATCAGAGGAGTGGCCGTGGAGTCTCAGAGGCTGATCAGAGTTGTTGCAGGTGGGCGAAACAATGTGTTGAACTTCTTTTTGTGCTAAGTGCAATGCCTCTAAGGACTTAAGTAGTGAGAAATTGTGAATTTCAATCTCTTGTTCTAACCCTACCTTGGGTAGGATTGGCGGTGGTCTCTCAAACATGATCTCATATGAGGTGAGAACTTGGAGGTAAGGGGTACATCTTACTCTAAGGAGACAAAGGAAAGGAGGCTCACCCAGTTCTTGCCAATTTTAAGTTTAAACTTAGTTAAAGTTTCTTTTACTGTCCTGTTTATTCTTTCTACCTGGCCTGAACTCTGAGGTCTATATGTATAGTGTAGTTTCCAATTAATACCTAACATTTTGGCTAAGGTTTGACTTGTTTTGGCCATGAACGCCGGCCATTATCGGACCCCAGTGTTAGTGGCAAGCCGAATTGGGGTACTATTTCTGAGACTAATTTCTTAGCTATTACCTGAGCAGTTTGTCTCTTAGTTGCAAAGGCTTCAGTTCATCCTGCGTAGGTGTCGATTAAGACAAGTAGATACTAATCCTAATCCAAAAGTTCCAAGGCTTACTTCTGTAAAGTCTAATTCCCAATGTTCTCTCGGGGCTTGGCCCCTGAGTCTTGATCCAATTTGTACTTCAATAGGAGGCCCAGAGTTAACTTGGGCGCAAATATGACATCTTGTTGTTACCTCTTTGGCAGTTTTGTGTAGCTCTGGGATATAATAGTCTCTTTTCAAAAGTTCAATTAATTTTTTCCCTCCTAGGTGGGTGCTCTGATGGACTAGTGAGACTAGTTTTCAACCTAGGGCACCAGGTACTAGAGTGCATTCATCTGGGAGGTGGATCTACCCAGTGGGTCCTTTTACCCCCTTTAGCTTACTGCATAATTCAAGTTCCCCCGGGGTATAGACAGATGAGTCTGAGAGCATTCCGGGGAGCAGAACTGGAAGAATGTCAATAGGCCCCACTGGTTTTTGGGCAGCTTCCTTTGCGATTCGGTTGGCAAAGGCATTGCCCCAGGCTACCTCAGACTCAGTTCTCTGGTGACCTGGATAGTGTATGATAGCTACTTTCTTAGGCAGCCAGATGGCTTCCAGGAGAGCTAGGATCTCTTCTCTGTTCCTGATTTCCTTCCCCTCTGAGGTGAGTAATCCTCTCTATAGAGTGCCCCATGAATATGTGTAGTAGCAAAGGCATACCTGCTGTCTGTATAGATGTTAACTGTCTTCTCCTTACCTCATCGGAGTGCTTGGGTCATAGTGATGAGTTCGGTTCGCTGAGCTGATGTTCTGTGGCTCAGGGCCTGAGCCCAGATGATAGTCCCTCCAGTAATTACTGCCACCCAAGTTTACCTGACTCTCTCTGCGATAAAGCTACTTCCATCTGTGTACAGTATGGCATCCAGTTGTGGCCATGGGATGTCAATCAGGTCTGGCCTGAGGCAGGTGATGTTATCCAAAAGCTTGAGACCATCATGTAATGGCTGTTGAGGGCCATCATCAGGCAAAAGGGTGGCTGGGTTAAGACCAGAGGTTTTCAAGAATTGTACTTGTTGGGGGTTCAGGAGAAGAACCTGGTATTGAGTGATCCATGCATTTGAAATCCAATGATCAGGGGGCTGCAGAGCATGGTTTCCACCGCATGGGGGGCTATAATCTGGATAGTTTGCCCTAAAGTCAACGTCAGTGCTTCTTTGATGAGAATGGCCATGGCCACAATAGCCCGCAAGCAATTAGGCCACTCTGCTGCAACACAGTCCAGTCTTTTGGAGAGGTATGTGATGGGTCTCTTCTATGGTCCTATAGTCTGGGTGAGGAACCCCTTTGCTATGCCTCTAGTCTCAGTCACAAAGAGTAGGAACGGCTTGTCTAAAGTAGGCAGAGCCAAAGCAGAGGCTGTATTCAAGGCTGTTTTTAGGGCTTCAAAAGCCTCTTTTTCTTCTTATAGTGTGCACATTGGTCCTTCTCTAAGTTACTTAGACTCTGGTCCGCCTTTCCCTTGGGGCATCAGCTTGGCCCTTGGCCCAGTCCCAGCCCAGGTGGGCCTTTGACTTATCCTGTCCAACAAACATAACCTTCTGGACAGCATCCCTGTTCTTGAACACCTTCTAGGCAATTTCGAAAAGCTTAGATAAGTTCTCTCCCTCAAACCCTTCTAGTTTTTATAATTTCTTTCTGATATCTGGAGCCAACTGACTAACAAAGGCTAGATTAATGGCTCGTGGATTATTTGGGTCCTCCAAGTCAATGGGAGTATACAGTCTATAAGATTCTAGTAACCACACTAAAAATCTTCAGGCGACTCATCTTTAGTCTGAATAACCTCACTCACCTTGGATAAATTAACTAGTCGGCAAGCCGCTGCCCAGAGGCCTTGGAGTAACAACTGGCAATACCTTAGGAGAGCCTCCTTACCTTGATCTGTTTTAGGATTACAGTCAGGTCGGGTGCTGGGAAATACAAGTTGTACCCGTGTGGGGTCAGTGTTAGGCTTCCCGGTGGGGTCTGAGACCTCTCTTGTAGCTTCCCTTAGAATGTGTTCCTTCTCCTCTGTAGTGAACAAAACCTGTAAAAGCTGCTGGCAATCATCCCACGTGGGTTGGTGGGTGAAAAAGATGAATTCTAAAAGGGAGGTCAACCCTTGGGGTTTTTCTGAGAAGGACAGAGTTTGCAATTTCCAATTATACAGATCACTAGTTGAAATGGGGACAGACACCATGAAAGAGGTCTGGGTGTCTCCCCCAGGTGGGTCTATCTGTTGGAGAGGTGCCAGGACAGCTGCAGATTGCGACAAATCGGGGATGGGGTCAGGATCCTATGGAGGGTAGTAGACAGCCCCTGTCTGAGTGTGTGGTGGGCTCTGAAGAGGGGCTGCCTCCTGAGAGTCAGGAGGCCTAAAGAGGTTACCAGGAGAGCAATAGGGAGGGGGATTGAGGATCTCTGGATCCTCTGGACGTGCCTGTAGAACAGGTTCAAGTGATTTCTGAGGTGCCGGAGTGCTCCTTGGCTCTGTCAGAAGAACCGTATAAGAGGCAGGTGCCGGCAGAGAGTCAGCCACTGGAGAGTCTGACTTACTCTGACAATCTTTCAGATACTTAGGAGCATCAGACACAATGTCCATCCAAACATTTATGTATGGGGCTTTATCAGGGTAACCAGGATACCCATAAACAACACTTCTGACTCTGAAGGTAGTCTGCAAATCGAAGGAACCCTCAGATGGCCATCCAATGCCGAAGGCTGGCCAGTCTACTTGGCAGAGCCTCTGGAGATCAAACGGAGTGACTGACGACCCATAACTTTGGGCCCATCACCTGGAATCCTTAAAATTGTCCACAAGGCACTGCAAGGCAGTGGGCTTAGAAGAAGCCTGTCCCATGGTGGCGGGAGTGGACGTGAATGAGTATAAAAGTCCTGTGAAAGATAAGAATGTCAGACAAGGTCCACTCGGTGACTAGGTGGCTACTTGGGTAGTGCTGTAGTAGCAGGAAACTCTGAAAAAAGAATTACTAAACTAAAAAAGAATAACAAGGAAAAAGTCACAAGAGACATTCAGAGACCAGAATGATCAGACAATGAGACAAACTTGACAGAAACCAAAGTAAGTAAACTTGTGAGGACCAAGGCAATAGGAGGGTAATAGTACATTCGACCGATCCAGACAAACATACACAATACAGACAGACAGAACAGACTACAGGTAACACAAAATGCTTAGTGTATCAGAAACCGGAACCGAAACAGGTACTGCGTCAGGCTCTGATGTCTCAGACCTGACTGTACTAGGGAAGTTGTGCTGTGTCCAGCCTTCCACTAGTCTTACGGCCCACAGGCAGAAACATGTCTAAGAAGACTCTTAGACTAATCACTGGACCAGAAGGCTCATGTCCAATTTTCAGAAATGTTTGTCTGCCAGTCTCTCTGATCTAAGGGCCCCTGACATCCGGGGCTGAGGAATGTCTCTCAGTGGCCGCCCCCTGGACGCGGTTGTGCTCTTCCCAGAGCGACTGGGGTAGTGGGTCTCAGAGAAAACTCCCCTTCTCTCCTGGGGAGAAATCTTGCTGGGGCCTCCAAATGTTATGGCGCAGGTGAGAACAGGGACCCACAGAGCCAAATCAGAGAGCATTAAGAGCCTTTATTAGCTGGCCAGTGACTGACTCTCTACCATGCAGGGTTAGAGGAGATCAGCCCCCAACTACAGCCCAGAGGAGGCAGCTTATAAAGCCTCCAGCTACGTCCTTGAATAAGCAAGGAAACACATTACAGAAAGCAGAGGTTAGCAGTTAAAGTCTTGCACAAAGATAAATGTATTGGCAGGACTCTCAGAGCAAACCGTGCTAGCAGACAGTTTCATTATCTGCACCTTGGAATGTTGTGTTTCTCCTTGAGGCTGGTGCTTGGAGATATCACCTCCCTGTGACTGATTTACTGCTCCTCCTGGGGTCCTGCACCTGTAGATTTCACTTCCCAGTAATGGGAGAGTTTCCACTTTTACAGGTAGAATGACTGGCTGTCCAGACTTTGCTGGAATATGCTTAATCTTTATCTCTATTTTTGGTTTACTCTCTATTCTTGTAGAGAAAATTCTACCATCCGGCTGAAGGAAAGTGGCCGGGTACTGGAAAGGAAGATGGGGAACAGGTCATCTAACAAGGACTGAGGGTCATTATAGCAGTGATCAGTCATTTGAGGTTGAAATTTTTCCTCCAAATTAATGTTTTACATAATGGTCCTGATGATTTCTTGAAAAGAGGTATATGTGTGTTTGTGTGTGTTTGTCTCATATAAAAAAATCTTTAAAAAATCCTACCAAGCTGCATAACTATTTGATGTCACAGCCTTTTCAAATTATAATGTCCTCTCTAGAGGTTTATGTAAGAACTCTTGTTGTTCTTTCTTCTGTACCTGTCATGTCCCTCAGACCCATCCTCTCTTCTTCCTGCTCCTCTTTCTTTGGATCAATCAATTTAAAGCTTAATTTTGAAATTAAACTTTATTTCCGCACAGGATGCTCCAGGCTTTATGCTGTGAAATTAAGGCAGTGTGATTGGCTTCATGTGTCTGGTGGCTTCATGTGTCTCTGCCCTGACACACTGGCCCTCATTGCTGGTAGTGCTGGCAAAACCCAGAGAAGCCTGGGTGGGGTGGCACATGTAGTGGGAGATGGGGATTCCCTTAGAAGTCCCGGGTACAGTGGTCTACTCAGTAGCAGACTCCTCATCTGTTTTATCCAGCACTCTCTAGGGAGCAAGGAAAACCAGGATGACCGTTTGTCCTGTTAGTTGGTTAAATCAATTTTGAGTGAACAATAACCCCCAAAATATTGGATCTGCTTGTTAGTAAGTTTGCTTACTCTTGAACAACAAGTGTTCCCATTTGGAAATATTGTTCATTTCATTGTTCTCATATGTTCTTCAATTTAGTTTTCTTTTTGTCAAAGAAAAGTAGCTATGGCTAATACTGGTCAGGGCCAGTATCCCATTCTATATTCCAGCTGTATGGATGGGGGACAAGGCTGCCAGGTGAACATTTTCTTATTCTTTTTCTCATTTTGACTCCATCTTCTTTTCTCTCTCTCTCTCTCTCTCTCTCTCTCTCTCTCTCTCTCTCTCTCTCTCTTCTCATTTCTTCCATTTATGCTGTTCTTGATCTGTTCCTCAAAGTGACCACTGGAATGCTGGAGTTTCTTGGTCCCCATCTCAGGGGAGCTTCACCCCTGACTGCTAAGTCCTATTTCCACTGGAATGTATTAATTGTCACTCCAGTTTTCATCACTGAATCTTTCAACCTGGGCATGCTACCAGTGGTATTTGTCTTTCTCAAACATTCTGGGTTTCAGTTTACCCATCTATAAAATGGGGCATTAGACTTCCTACATGTCTCTCAGAGTCATCCAGCCCTAAAGGCTGGCCCTTTTCTTATTCACAGTGTATCAGTGGTCACATTTGTATCCTTAACCAAAGCATCATGTTTTCATCCGTGATAAATATATAATTAGAGCCCATAAAAAGCTATTAAAGCTACTGTGGTATGATTTGTAGGGCCTATATAAAATATAAATGAGATAACTGTCACATAGAAGCCCTCACTATCTCTGGTAACTTTCTAAGGACAAATAAGAACATATAATAGCATATTCAGCTGGTTATATCTATCAGAGGTTTTGGGTCCTTTTTCTCTCTTCAAATACACCTTTGGCTACCATGTTCCTTTGTTGAAGTCTTGCTGAAGTCCTCAGGTATTCACTAAAAGCTTAGATTAAAAAAAAAAAAAGATTAATGAGAGTAAAAAGGGTTTTAGAATTTGGGGTACCATCTTGGATACCATTTTCCATTCTTATCTCATTTAATCTTTTCTGCCCTGTGAGATAGATAATATTTTCTCTTTCATGGAATAAAGGTAAAAAACTGGTGGCTCAGAAAGGATAAAAAAACTTAGTCAATGACACTCAATAATAAGTTTTGAAAGAATTAAGCATTATGTTTATTTCTGAAATGAAGTCATGTTCACAGATTTTGAGACACAGCATAGCTTACATCAGTGGTTCTCAAAGTGTGGTTTCCTGACCAGCAGCATTAGCACCATTAGAGGACTTATTAGAAATGCAAATTATTGGGCTTCAGCTTAGACATACTGATTCCTCAGAGACTC
Source organism: Macroglossus sobrinus (assembly GCA_004027375.1). Taxonomy (NCBI): domain Eukaryota; kingdom Metazoa; phylum Chordata; class Mammalia; order Chiroptera; family Pteropodidae; genus Macroglossus; species Macroglossus sobrinus. Next base: position 411,209 of record PVKZ01001069.1, on the reverse strand, counting down.
CTGGGTGTGGCCCAACACTCTGTTTTCACAAGGCCTTCAGGGATCCTGATGCACATTTAGGTTTACATCTATTCTCTTTATCCTGTTCTGTTCTTCCACCACCCATAGCAAGTGCCTACAAGTTTCAGTACAAGCAAGAAGACATTTTTGGCTGCCCAGAGAGTACCATATCTCTTTTGGGATTCAGCTGTTTCAGCTACATTGAGAACTTTTCTGTGCTCTCTCAGTTCTCCCCTTTCTGGATAATAAAACATTTGTAGCCAATGCCCCTGTTTCCCACCTGCTTCTTTTAAAGCCAAAGGGCAAATTGGCAACCTGGAAACTCACTCAGTTCTCATGAACAAAGACTTTTCCCATTTAACTTTGTCAACAAGTGTAAATCCATACAACGGGAAGATGATGGATAAAACATTACAGTTTCCCCATTTTCCCTAATGAGAACAATGGAGTAGTCCCCTCTTATCCACAGTTTTGCTTTTTGCAGTTTCAGTTTTCTGCAGTCAACCAAGGCCCACAAATATTAAATGGAAAATTCTAGAAATGAACAATTTAATTTTAAATTGGTGCCCATCTGAGTAGCATGATAAAATCTTATGCTGTCCTGCTTCTTTCCTACTGAGATGTGAATCATCCTTTTGTCCAGTGTCTCCATGCTATATATGCTACCTTCCTGTTATTTACTTAGTAGCTATCTTGGTTATCAGATCAGTTATCAGATATTTTGAGAGAGAGAGAGAGAGAGAGAGAGAGAGAGAGAGAGAGAGAGAGAGAGACTACATTTACATAACTATTATTACAATATATTGTTATAATTGTTCTATTTATTGTTAGGCGTTACTGTTAATCTCTCACTGTGCCTGATTTATAAATCGAACTTTATTGTAGGTATGTATATATGGGAAAAAACCTAGTATATACAGAGTTTGGTACTATCCAAGGTTTCAGGCATCCACTGGACAGTTTTGGAATGTATCTCCTATGGATAAAAGGGTGACTACTTTATTTGTATAGCTCTTCACATATTATAAGGTGCCTTTTCAAATACATCCATTCATTTGACCCTGGCACTAGCCTGTGAGAGCTAGGTTGAATTATGATCTCCATTTTATGGAAGGTGAGCAGGGGTATGTAGCTGAGCTGTAGCATAGTGTAAAAGTGGAAATTCTCCAGGCAGGAAAGTGAGATCTCCAGGTGCCAGCCCCCAGGAGGAGCAGTAAATCAGTCATAGGGAGGTGATATCTCCAGGCACCAGCCTCAAGGAGAAACACAACATTCCAAGGTGCAGATAATGGAACTGTCTGCTAGCATGTTTTGCTCTGAGAGTCCCGCCAATACATTTATCTTTGTGCAAGACTTTAACTGCTAACCTCTGCTTTCTGTAATCTGCTTCCTTGCTTATTCAAGGACGTAGTTGGAAGCTTTATAAGCTGCCTCCTCTGGGCTGTAGTTGGGGGCTGATCTCCTCTAACCCTGCGTGGTAGAAAGTCAGTCCTGACAGGCTAATAAAGGCTAATAATTAATTTCAATTAGTTCCACGGGTCTTAAATTCAATCGTGCCATAACAACGGCCTGGCTTTATTCCACACACTTCTACTCTGGACCCTGAGCCCTTACCCACCTTCCCACTGGCAGAACCAGGGCAGGTAGCTTTGTGTGAGAACCTGCAGAACCTCAGGTGCAGTGTTAAGCAAGGAGCAGAACTGGGTAGGGGAGAAGCAGCAGCTACACCTGCTGGGGCTCTCTAAACCATGTGAGAGAGTGAGAAAAGAAAGTGAAGATTTGGGGTAGTATGGGAAGAGAATTTAATCAGAATTATAAACAAAGGCTATTAGTAGCCTGAATATTTAAAAAAGCTTGAGGTGTACTTGGCAGCTCCGAAGTCTTCCTCTGAGAAAATTTTTGCCTGCCTGCCTTTTTGGATACCAGCAATGACATTTTTCCACTACTGGCTTATCCCACCTGGTCATCTTGTCCTGTCCTCCACCAAGGCCACTTTCTAGACTCTAACACCAGATCCCAAACAGCTTCAATTGAGCCAGGTAAGATGCTGTGTGTGTGTTCTTGTGTGTGCACACGTGTGTGTACATGTGTGCCTGTAGTGGCGGTGAGTGGAATGAGAGGCAGCAGAAGTAACTAACTACCATGCTCTCTTACTTTAATTAATGTAATCTTCACAATACGACTCCCTGAAGGGTAGGAAGGATCATGTGCTGGATAAAGAAATGGGGGCTCAGAGATGCTTAAGTAGCTTGTTCAAAGCCACACCTCTGGTAGGAAGCAGCAATGGGATTCCATCTGGTTGCTCTGACTCCCGTTTGTGTCCCTCCACTGAGCCACAGTTGGACCCTAAGCATAAAGTAAAGGCTGAGATGGATGGGTAAAACTGCTTCTTTGCTCTATGTTAACCTCCACATTAAAATCCTGATTTACTTAGGCTCTTAAAAACTTTTAGTTTGTAGCACTTCTGGGGGTGATGTGCCTCCCACCCCCAGCACCTTATATACCCAAGTGCTCTGCTTTGGGCTTCTCCCCACCTGACCACCATCCTTTGTCTGGCCTTCCTGATAGATTAGATGCTAATCTGTTCTTGCCTTTTAGATATCTCTTCAGATAGAAGTGGTTGAGCTGTTAGAACTGTCTTTGTCTCCAGTCTAATCCTGTCCCCAACCTCCACCCTTGTTCCAGACCGCCATTGCAAACCAACTCTGGCAATGATTTCTAATGCCTTTCTTAACTGTGTCAGGTCTCCAGATATGGGCACTATAAATGCTCACAGTATTACAAACCTTTTTGTTTAATCTGGAGTAATGACAATAATAACAGTAGTAATGGTGACATTGTTCTCACACATTTGATCTAATCCTAGAAGGTAGCTATAATTTTTATTACCCACATTTAGCTCTTCCATCCTCATTAGTAAGGTGGAGAAACTGAAGCTCAGAGAGGCCAGGTAGCTTATTCAACATCACACAGTTCCTAAGTACCAGAATCAGTGTTTGCATCTAGTCTTGTCTGAAGTAAAATGGCCTCAGTGCACCTTCAAAACTCTTTTCTGGGCTGCCCAACATTTGCAAGGGCATTTTGGCTGCAGTGGTGAGCAGGATGGCTATTGATTGGTAGTAGTTTATTATAGTATTTTTTTCCAATTTAGCATTAAATATTTATTAGCTATCTTGAAAAATGTCAGACCTATAAAAAGCTGAAAGAATAGAACAAAGAAAACTCATACTTTTCAATCACATTCACCAATTATTCAGCATTTTGTTAGATGTGCTCTTTCTCTTTCTCTCTCTGTGTATATATACACACATAAACACACAATATATATGTTTGTGTGTGTGCACGTTTAGTGGAAACTTTTTAGAATTATTTGCAGACATACATCTTGGATATGTCAGCATTTAATAGTGATTTTCAAACTGTTTTCTATGGATTCTAGGTTCCTTGGAGCAGCTGATAATTTAAACTGTGGATTTTGAAGCTGATAGAAGACAGCATTTGTTATTTTTAACTTCAGGTTTAAATGTTTGTCTTCGTCAGATAGCCCCATTGTTCTCAATAATTGCCTTGCTACTAACTGCCTTACTTGTTCAAAAGTAAACTTTTGAACTTATAAAATAAATTTATACTGATATAATATCACTTTTTCTGTTAAGTAATGAGCTTTTACCGCAGATATGATTTGTAAACAGTATTTCGCTATTAAAAATGTTTGAAAAATCCAGAGCACTTGGTCTCTTTTTGGGTCAAAACTGAAAATAGAAACTTTCTGTGGGGGAGCCCCTAGTGGCCATGTGCACCCATAAATTGGCTCTAATGGCCCAAGTCATCACTCCTAATGGATCATAAACCAGGACTAAAAAGTAAAGATCTCATGAAATAGGTAAGCCATCTTCATGTCATTTTTCTTTTAAAAACTATGTACATACACACTCATTATTTCTTCACATGCATCTCATTGTTTAGATATACACATGTAAGAATGTCCTAGTGGACATTGATTGTTTGACTTCTCAGAATAGTGATTCCAATGACAACAATCCCAATGAAAACAATGGGACAATAGTTAGCATTTATTGAGGGCTAAATATGTACCAGGCAATCATCTAAGTGATTTGCATATAGTAGCTCATTTAATCCTCACAAAGACTCTATGAAGTAGGAACTACTGTTGTCTCAATTTTTCAGGTGAGAGAAGATTAAGTAATATACTTGTGTATACAGAGCTAGTAAGCAGCTGGGCTGGAATCCAAACCCCACACTCTTCACTGCTAAGCAAGACTGCCTCCTAGACACAAGGGTGGGTGTGTGACTGAGGTTGGAAGTCTCCAAATACATTCTTAGACCCAATGAAAATTCTTCCTCTAAGGAGTGCTTCCTGAAGAGGTTTCTGTTTGCATTCTGAAGCAATCAAATAACTTAAATTTATATTAAACATTTGTGTTTTTATTTGATGATGAGTTAAGAAAATAAATGTAAACATATTCAGGATCATTGGGAAAGCCACCTTATAACCAAACAGCTATAAACATAAGAAGTTACATCTATTTTTATATTCGGAAATATTTCAAAGTCATTAACAACAACAACAACAACAATTGAAGCTAAATATCAGCGTACATAATATTTTTTTCCTTTAAAAGTGATCTATATATTACTCAAATTTGACTAACACTATTTTTATTGTTCTAGAAATGAGATGACCAGCTCTTTCAGAATATACAGCAACTGCCTCCACATGAAAGGGCCAGGTTTAGGAGATTTACGGTAAAACCATGTTTCCTTGGAGGTCAGTACAAAAGGCCAGACTTCTACCGGCAGTTTCTGGGAGAGATAGCTTTCCATCTATTTCAGTGGTTCGTTTTTTTTCTCTGGGAGATGTTTATAACAGAAAAGGCTCAAGTGAGATATTTATCACCTTCTCCTTTTCCTCTGGTGTTTGGTGAAGTTGACCACAGGCAAGGATAAAATGAGCTGGTCGTCTCAGGATGATGGAAAACCTGGAATCAAGGCTCAAGAATGCCCCCTATTTTTGCTGTGAGAAGGGAAACGATTCTGTCCCCGTGTGCCAGAAGTGTGAAACATGTGTCTTGGCTTGGAAGATCTTCTCTACTAAAGAGTGGTTCAAAAGGATTGGTGAGATATCACAGAGGAGGTTTCTAGTTAGCATCCTGGAGCAGTTAGATAGCTTATATTTGTTACACTATTTTCAAAATATCCTTCAGACCACACAGGGGAAGGATTTCATCTACAACAGGTCCCGGATCAACCTTAGCAAGAAGGAGGGGAAAATCATGAATTCCTCTTTGAACCAGATGTTAAATAAAACATTAGAACAGAAGATGAGGGAGATATTGTACTGGTTTGGGAACAGCACCCACCGGACTAAGGCAAATTATACACTCTTGCTGCTGCAAATGTGTGACTCCAAGTTATTGCTCACTGCTGCTGATGTCATCAGAGTCCTGTTTCAGAGAGAGTGGAAGAACATTTCAGGTAAATAAGGATACAGGTAGAGGAGACCAGAGGGCTCCAAAGACCAGGAGGCCAGGCTTCAGGAGCCTGTAAAGAAATCTGGGGTATGGCGAAACTTATGTAGATGAGAATTTTCTAGAAGGCAGGATAGAGTTCTTTGTCCTGACACCTAATCCTGTTTATCAAAAGAGAAATTGCTGAATGTGACTTCCTTCCAGAAAATGACAAATAGCAAATGTAGAACTTTTAACTGTCAAGCATTTCTATATTCCTTTGTCTCAGAAATGGATGGTCTGTGTTTCTATTTCTGAAGGCTGGTATGGCTCCTGCATTAGTGAGCTAGGGACTGGACTGGGCTTGGGAGGGATGAATTGTTTTGCCCTTCACCTTGCACTGCACTTAAACCAGACCAATTTAAGGTAAAAACTTAAGGCTTTTTTTTTTTTCATTCCTTCCACCATATTCCTTGTTGATGCATAAAACCCAAGCTTAAAGTGGAGTTTAACCAAAGCTAGAGGTAGCAAAAGGGCTAAATAAGGTTAGCACAGTAGTTCTCAAATTTTAGCTTATAACAGAAAAGGCTCTTGTATTAGAATCCCTGGTAGGGCTTATAAAAACACAGATGGCTGGGCTCTCTCAGAGCTCCTGACTCAGCAGGTCTGACAAGTTGTATTTCTAATAAGTTCCCAGCTGTTGCTAACATTGCTGGTCAGGGAACCTCACTTTGAGAGCCATTGATCTAGGATGTTGGTGAGAAGATCTTGGATGTTTGGCCAGCTCAATCAAGGAAGCAAAAGGAAACAGAAAGGAGACAAGAGTTAGAAGATCCAGGGGAGTCCGGGAATAGAAGATCCAGCATGAGGAAGCACAGGTTTAGTTGAGGTGGGAGAAGCTGGGAGGGAGAAATCAGATGGAGGAGTTTCAGAGTTTAAGCTCTTGAAGGATAGGAATTCCTAATGTCCATGAGACCTCATTTGTGGTTATCACTGTAGACTAATGTTATCCAAAAGAATTTTAAGGATAGATGATGTAGGCAGTGGTTTCCAACCTTTTTGGCACCAGGGACCGATGTTCCTGTGAGAATCTAATTCCTGATGATCTGAGGTGGAACTGAGGTGGTGATGCTAGTACTGGGGAGTGGCTGAAATGCAAATGAAGCTTTGTTGGCTTGCCTACCTGCTGCTCATCTCCTGCTGTGTGGCCCTGTTCCTAACAGGCCACTGACTGGTACTGGTCTGCAGCCTGGGGGTTGGGGACCCCTGACATAGGGGGCAATTAGATCCTGATGTATGCCACTTTTAAAGAACTCTACAAATAGATTAGGGATCAACCAGTCTGGCTCTTTAATTTTATAGCTAAGGGATCCAAAGTTCAGGGAATCTGAGTGATTGGCCTAGGTCATCCAGCAGGAGGTTGAAAACCAGGATTCCCCTCTTGAATACCTTCCACTGTGCAACACTATTCCCCACCACAAAGGAAGACTACAGTGGGCCTGGCTTGTACAAGCATATGCATTATTTTGTGGTTCTCTCAAAGGCTTTTATCACCCTCTATAGGAAGCAACTACTTATATTGGAGTAAGATTGTGCAAACTTCTCCTTTTCCTAGGGGAACTTCTCTCTTAAAAAGTTAAATGTTGTGTTTTGGTGAAAGGTTAATTATTTATATCATTGAAAAAAATTAAGCTAGAGCTTCAAAAAAGCAGTCCCTTTTCCAGCTCCTGCCTATAGCACTCTCACATTCTCTCCTCGTGTACAGATAAATTTTGTATTAGAGGTGGGCTGATAAATTTTGTATTAGAGGTGGGCTGGCAAAATCTAATGAGCTTTCTGTGATTTTTGCATAGAAACTCAGAGGCCCTAAATAAAAAACAGACATAACTGGCCTGGACTATTTTTATGTAGATTTAGAAGAAGCAGGTAGAAATGAAACCATTTCTCTTCTTCTCCTTTTCCTTCACACACATGCTTAAAGGGCAACCTTGTCTTGATCTTTTTTTTTTTCAGGGCTCGAACAAGACTCTAATCATATGTTTTTCTTTCCTGAGAAAGACTATGACCCCAAAGACAATGAGACCTTACGTGTCTACTGGGCAGCCAGAACCAAGAACACATCCTTCCCTTTGTCCAAAAATTCAGGAAAGGAAAACTTGCCTGAAAATGTGGGAAGAGCATCTAATACTGGTAAGTCAGCTTGTAGTGAGAAAGCAAATAGGTATGAGATTAGAAGTACCATTGGAATCAGAGGGGCTTATAAGGCAATAGCATCTGGAGAATTACCATTCATTTTTCACATATGGTTGTTGGGCTCTCTGATATTTATTTCCTCATTTAATCTCACATCTGAGAAGGGGAGAAGCGAAAATTAACATCAGTTAGTATGACCCTAAAGTCCATACTTTTATCTCTTCAGCATGCTGCCTCTGAGAGACATCTGAAAACAGAGACCAGGAAGGAAACTCTTAAGGGCTTCTTTCCCAGGCCACAGTCCCTTGTCTAGTCCCTGACCTCTGACTTGGTGGGCACCTCTAGAATTCAACCTACTGTTTTTGAAAAATTCAATGGCTATTTTTGTATCATTAAATTCAGTCTTGTGGGAGACCTCAAGGCCCTGCTAAGTTGATATTCAAAGTAAGACATATACATGAAATAATTATAGGAAACACAACACATACATTCTAAAACATTTTTTACATGGAAAATTTCAAATTTCAAAAGTAGATAGAACAGTGTAATGACCACTCACATAATCATTACCCAGCTTCAATAATTATCATTATTATATTTCATCTTTGAAAATCGTTTAAAACACTTTCTTGTGTGTTTTAAAGGAAATTCCAGACACCATGGCATTTTGTCTAAGCAAGATAAGCTTTGAGATGACAGACATCTCCTTGAGTTGGGGAGGTTGAAAAGTACTTGTATTAGGGGGTTTCTATTTTCAGTTTGACAGAAGAAATGACAAAAATCTAGCAGCCCAAGGACAGGCTCTGATAGTTCTGCTGTTCTGAAGTTACCACAGAGACAATCCAACCATGCACCTTTTTCTGGCTTCATTCTAGAGTCCCAAGGGGAGAGTTCGCTCCAGTGTATTTCCGAGATGAATAGGCTATTTTCTGGAAAAGCAGACATGCCCAAGGCAAGGTACACTTCTGATCTGTTGGTTGACCTGGATACTGTCAGAGACCTGTCTTCTGGAGTCAGAAAATACCGGGACTTCATCCGTTACTTGCCCATCCACCTCTCCCAGTACATTCTAAGTATGCTGGGGTGTATTGGGGGATTTCTCAAGAGACCTCCCCATTGCAATCCAGTTTGAAGGTTCCCAGGTCTATCTTTTTTTTTCAGGTATGCTGGATAAAAATACCCTGCACAGGTGTGCCTCTGTGAGCCAGCACTGGGCCACACTGGTACAGCAAGTCAAGATGGACCTGTCGATGCATACATTTATTCAGAACCAGATTGCCTTATTGCAGGTACTTCCTATCTGGGTGAGGACAATCTGGAGACTAGCCTCATTTCCCTGTTAAAATTGGCCTGACCTTTAGCTGGCCTCCTGTTCCATGTTTGCTGCTTTGTAGTCTTCAGCAGTCACTTTCTTTTTATGTAGACTCCCTGTTAATCACCCTTTATAGTCTCATTGTCAGTGTGTCTAGCAGGGACAACATGTATAGAAACCTCTCAGGAAGAGAGAGGCAGAGCCTTTCTGTAACTTCACAAAGCAGAAAATTTCCCCTTGAGAGCTATATTGTGGTTTATGCAATGAGAAAGCCATGAGTATATTTCTGGGTCAGTCTTATGTGGTATGCAGATGTTTACAAGGCAACCAACTTTATTTTTTGGTTAAAATGCAATTTTCCCCTGATAGTAACCATCTCTAGCATTTTTACTTCTGTTTAAGCCCAATCTTAAATTGTGGATTCTTGGGAGCTTGGATTTTTTCCAGCAGAGATAGAAGAGAGAAGATAAGAAGAAGCAGGCATTGTGAGGCAGGCCATATTATGGAAAGCTGGAAACTGCTGACCATCTCTTGCTGGTCTTGCTACATATCTTTGGTATCATCACCCTCCTTAAGCCAGTCTGCAGCTACTCTGGGCCTAAGTGGCCAGGCCCAGAGCTTCCTTAGCCAGAGCTTACCCATATTTCAGATCTTGCCAAACATCAGTTTTTTTACTCTTCTCTTAGAGAGTAGGAACCAAAAATGACCATTTTTCTGCTTTTTTTTCCCCTCCAGGGGTCCTACACAAGGGGAATAGATCCTAATTATGCCAATAAGCTTTTTATCCCAGTTCCTAAAATGATAGATGATGGAAAGCGCGTGCGTGTGAAAAATCAGAAATGGAAACTGAGAATGAAGGTGGGTTCTGAAGGCATTGGGGGTGGATGAGAGAAGGCAAATAACTGTGCATGTCTCATTCTTAATGCCTGTTGAAGGTTGAAGTCCAGGCTTGGCCCTCACATAGGATTTAGGAAATGGGAGGATATTGGATACAGTAGGTGACATTCCTTAAGGGAGACCAGAGTTCTGGGCTATGTGTTCTTAAGCAAGTCATTTCTTTTCTTTAAACCTTAAATGCTTCATCCATTAAATGAGTAGATTGATGTCGTTGTCCTCTTTAAGATTCTTCCTTACTTCAAATTCCATGGCTATATCCTATGTTCATGGTACCAAGTCATCTAATGGAGATCTCAGAACCAGGAACAATGTCAGTGATAGCTATCAGCTCATGCATCTAGAGGTTGCAAGAGTCTGTGGATCTGGAATGAGAAGGACATGAGGAGAGCACCAGGCTGGTATAGAATGTCCAGAGTCCAGAATGAATTAAGCTTTCTCACCTTTCACTTACAGGTTTATTCTGATTCTAAGATGGAAGGAGAGAATTAATTAACAGTAGACCTCCATACCAAGAGTAGATGAAATATTGTGAGCTCTATGTTCTGCCTATCCAGCCGTGGTTCATTTCTAAAACCATTAGATTTCTGCTCCCTCCTCTCTGCTCAAAGGACTTCTATTTTGAAATCTATTCAATGGGCCTTGAAAGAATACTTAATGAGAGCTGGTCAGACTGTAGCTTCCCATAAGGAAACTGAATAAATTATAATTTGAGATATAGAAGCCTCCAGAGAGACTGTCTATCTATATCATATATCTGTAGATGCCAGACAGGTCCCACGAATGAGTGAGATGGGTAGTGTGAACAGTTAAAAATGGTGGGGCTATGTTGAACTAGAGGGTTTACTTCCTACCTGGAGAGCCAGTTTCTACTCAACTGCAGCTATTTATTGCTATGGGAGACTGTGGACCTCAATCTTCCAGACCATCTGAACTTTCAAAAGAAGCTAGAAATTTGAATTATCATGTGATAATTTGCTTTTCTTAAATGCTTTTCTTGTTTACCTCATTTGACCTGCAATTAAAAAAAAATCTTTGAGTTGGCCCATTAACTCATTTTATAGAGGAAGACACTGAGGCACAGAGAGTTTTAGGTCTCTTAGCCAGTGGAGTGACAGAGATACAAGCTTTTTCCAAGCCTGTTGCTTTGTTAAGTATAACAAAACTAACACCCTTATTCCTTAGGTGATGTAGCTAGTAATTGCCTGCAAAAAAGGACTATGTAGACAGTGTTTAATATTTTAGAAATGTATAATTTAAGAAAAGAGAGAGAAACAGGTAATGCAGTATGGAGACCAGAAGAGAACACATGAAATAGAAAGATTAAGCAATTAATGGGTCTGCTAGGAAAAGGTGGAGGTGAGAGCTTTTGAAGGGTACTGATTGAAATGGATACTGAGCTGAAACAGTGTGCCAGGCATGTTGCCAAGGGCTTTGTACACATCATCTACTTGATCTTCGCTATAAGTGGGGTAGATAGCATTTTCCTCAGTTTATGGATGTGGAAAATAAGGCCTTGATGTTAGAAAACTTGCCCAAATTCTCAGTTGATCAGTGGCAAAACTGGGATTTGAACCCAGGTCTTTTCTCTCTCATTAACTCTACCATGTAGTTTCTAGGCTCTTAAACTTAATTGATGAACAAGAGCCAAGGAATTTCAGCTTGGGTTGAGAAGCCAAGGAAGCCTCATTTAATTCAATGCAGGACATCAGAACTTCTTGGACAATGGAGATGGAGGACAGGCAGTTTAACAGATTTTTCTGGGGAGAGGCTTCTAGGTGGATATCAGTGCTTGGTTAGAGATTTGGAAGGCAAATGAACTGAGGAAAGTGGATATCCTGGAAAGTCTACAAGCATAGAGAAAGCTAAGGTATGGAAGGAGACTTAGGAAGAGATGTCCTCAGGAGGACTCCAGTTATGAACATGATGGTGTGATCTTCTTTGCTTTTGTGATAAATCTCACTGCAGTTTTTGGTTTCCTGACAGTGTGATTATTTTATAATATTTTAGGGTGAAGAGTATGGCTGGGAATAAGAATGGAACTGGGAGTCTAGTTGAGTCATCTATGCCAGAATTAAGTATACCTGGCATGCCATAGCTGTTCAGAAAGTGTATGATGAAGGGAGGGAGAGGAGGAGGGAGGGAAAAGGAAGAAAGGGAGGAAAGAAGGAAGGAACGATTGAAAAGGAAAGGCAAGCACCACTGTTGAGACTTGATAAAATTTATTTCTTCTCTCTGAGGCTCAGATATTTCATCTGTAAAATAATTAGAATACTTTGTGAGGTGAACAATATACTTTGTGAGGCAGCGTTTAGGAGAATTAAGGTTATAGATGTATGAAAACTTTGAAGCACAAATACATAGAATGTGTAGTAGTAATTTCACATATGGTTTGAGTTCCCTAAAGTATGCTTTGTACAGTCAGGTAAATGCAATATAAATGTGAAACCCCCACCTTCTTGAAATGGTCAGTCAAAGGGAATCTGTGGCTTGACTTGTGAACATACCCTTCATGAGCTCATTTTTGGAAAAGTCGTGCTATCAGCAACACTGAAAGTGCATGGAATCAGAATACATAGAGGTAGAAGAATGAGGACCCTTGACTCAATATTTTCTAACTCAAGGATTACTTTAGTGCTGGCTCATTGGTCCTCCCATCATCCTGTAGCAGCAGCTAGAGCCTGAAGAGGAAGAATCTATGGGTCCTTGTGCCCTTGCCAGGGGAGACACTAGGGCAGTGGTCTCCAAGCCTCAGGCCATGGACTGGTACTGGTCCATGGCCTGTTAGGAACTGCACTGCACGAGCAGTGGGTGGGCAAGCAAATGAAGCTTTATCTCTATTTGCAGCTGCTCCCCAGTGCTGGCATCACCACCTTAGCTCTACCTCAGATCATCAGGCATCAGATTGTAGTAGAAGTGTCAGTCTCTGGTGCCCAAAAGGTTGGGGATTGCTGCTTTAAGGGATGTGTAGGTAAAGTTGCTGTTGTACTTTGACTCTAAGCGTTCCCTTGTTAGAATGACTACAATCTGTGGGCTGCATACCAGAACCAGGAAACTCAGCAGGTCCAGATGGAGGAAAGAAATGTCTTCTGTGGGACTTACAACATCCGCATTCTCTCTGACATGTAAGTGCTAGGGTCCGAGCTCAGGTCTTCAATGACCCTTGAATTATCCACTCTGGCATCTTAGGTATTCCATGACTCCTCACCTCAAGCTCTAGCCTCAAACTAACAAGAGATTCTCTTTGGAGAAGAGATGCTTGATTTTTGCATCATTCTCAGCAGTGTGTGGAGAATACTTTCCCCTTATAAATTTTGGGTGTAGTGACCAACAATCTTTTGCACAATTTATATGCACGAAGTCTTATCTTTTTTGAACTACCTTTATTGCTTTATTCTAATTTTTGAAGTAATATATGCTTAGTGGGAAAAAATGCACCAAATGCCAGAAAATATATAGAGAAAAGCAAACATCTCCTATAATCTTGTCATCTAGAGATAATCCTCACTAATATGGATATCTATCATACATTTTTTCTCTGCATGCATAAATACATATTTTAAATAGAAATTGAGTTATGGTATACATATTTCTGTAACCCTTCAAACAAAATGCTGTGGATATCTTTTCATGTTAAATATAAAAATGGCATTTATGAAAACTATATAGTGTGACATCATTTAGATATGCCATAAGAAGACCCTTTAGTAACCAACTTTCTGCCATTCTTTAGGCCTAGGTTTCACTCGCCATGAATGTGAAGGTCCCTCTTTTGTGAATCATACTAACAAATTGCATCTTGATCAGTCAGTAAGGGGAAGACAGAACAGATAGGGGAAAGGCAAAGTTGAGTTTTTATGAATATGGTGATAAGTGCTCTTTAAAAGAGGTAATGACTGCTTGAACTCAAGATATGACAAATGGAATGAGGACAAAATGCTCTTCATATTTAGAGTGACTATACATCCCTGTTTACTGAAATAATCCCACTTTACTCTGTGTTCCTGGAATAATTAATAGTAGTGTCTCTTTTCACAATAAAAAATGTTTGGGCAGTAAGTTATCTGGTCATTTTTCTTATATTTTATCTATTTGCTGATAATTTTATGGGGGATGCATGGATAAAATTGGAAAATTAATTCAAATTGTCCCTTTTAATATACTATAAGCTCATTGAGGGTAAAGTCCATATCTTACTCATCTTTGTATTTCCCATGGTTCCTATTAGCACAGGACTTTGAACCTAATATATACTCATTGGATATTGGTTCAGAAAAAAAGATAAAAAAGAAACAGTGAGGTATGCAGTGGGTAAAAATAGGGCTTTGCAACTGTGTTCCTGTGAGGTTTTTTTCATGAAAAAAGATTTCTGTGGTCAAATAAGTTTGGGAAACACTTCATACTCTATTCTGTCTTGGGGATTTATCATATACCTTAGCAGAATTTTATTTTATTTTATTATTTTAGATTTGCCTTTAGATTTGTCTTTAGGTTTTAAATCTACCTGAAATGGATTTTTTTTTTTGTTATGTTATGAGGTAGGGATCCATTAGAGCCCGTTAATACTAGGCCTTGCCTTCTGCTATGTTCCCTTTTGGAAGACCCTGACTTTTCCATTATACCTGAAGATGAAAGCCATTGTGCTGAGTTCCAGGCAGGAATCTAACTCTTTTTCATGGATCATCCTTTTCCCTGGCAACTCAGGTGGGACAGGAATAGAATCATCCACTATTCTGGGGGAGATTTGGTAGCTGTGTCATCTAATCGGAAGATCCAGCTTCTGGACATCTTACAAGTAAAGGAGATTCCCATTGAGTTCCGAGGCCATGCTGGGAGTGTCCGTGCCCTCTTCTTGTGTGAGGATGAAAACTTTCTGCTGAGTGGGAGTTATGACCTGAGTATCAGGTGAGAGTTCCAAGAAAGTTGTGGCCTGCACTCCACCCAGGGCTTAAAATCAGCCTGTGGAAGAAGCACACATGCTTTTTCCTTTTTTCATTTATTGAAAAGTTATCCTAAATGATACTGACTTCTAGAATAACCCACAACATTTATTTTAGGCAAAATACAAACCTTATATGTTTATATGTTGTTTAAACTTTATATGAGATAGATAGATAACAAATATCAGGTCTATTTTCTGTTTGAAGAATGTGAGTCAAAAAGTGTCTTTTTAGCGTTCTTAGATGAAGGCAAAAATTATATGTTTTTATAGATTTCTTCAGAGAAAAGTAATATTTTGTGGGTATAAAATATGGTATGGAAGCAAAATAGTGTTAAAATATATATGTGTATATATTTTATATATATATACATATATATATATATACACATATATATTTTATAATATATATGTGTATATATATATATGTATATATATATATGTATATATATATATACATATATATATATACACATATATATTATAAAATATATATGTGTATATATATTTAAAATATATATACACATATATATTTTAAAACAATATAATAAAAACCCATGTACTCATCACTCAGACCAAGCAATAGAACATTATCATTCTTTAAATCCCCTTCGTGCCTTTCCCTTATTGCTTCTTTCTTCCTCTATAGTAATTACTCCCTTGTATTTTTAAAATAAATTTCTTTATAGTGTTGCTATCTATTTATCTCTAAATATATCTGTTACTTTTGTCTATTTTTGAACTTAACATCAATAAAATTGTTTTAAGAATTTGAACTTAACATCAATGGAATTGTTTTAAGAATTAATCTGTACTTGATTATTGCAGTGAGCCATGATTTGAGATTCATTCATATGATGTAGGTAGAGGTAATGAATTTATTTTCACTGAGATACAGTATTTTATTGGATAAATATATCATAACTCACTTATTTATTCTTCTGTTATTGGATATTTGAGATGTTTTTAGTTTTTAAAAATTCTTTCAAAGAGCATGTCATAAATGTGCTTAGATTTGTCTCCTGGTGCCCATGTACATGAGTTAAAAAATTTTTTATTGAGATATAATTGACAGATGACATTTTAGTTTTAGGTGTACAACATATTGATTTGATATATGTATATATTGCAAAACGATTATCATAGTAAGTTTAGTTATATCCATCACCACAGATAGTTAGATTTTTTTTGTGTGTGTGATGAGAACTTTTAAGATCTACTCTCTTAGAAATTTTCTTGTATATAGTACAGTATTGTTACTTGGAATGCATGAGTTTTTTTTTTAAAGTATATTCTTAGTAGTGGAATTTCTAAGTAGGAGTATTAAATTGTTTTCCAAAGTGGTTGTATTTACTCACATTTCCATCAGCAGGATATGAGAAATCCCTTATAAATCTTCATGAACACTTATTATTGTCAGTATTAAATATTTTTGCCAATCTGATGGGTGTTAAAAAAATCCTCATTGTAGTTTCAGTTTTAACTTTATTGATTACTAATGAGGTTGAACATCTTTTCATATGTATATGAGTCAGAGTTCTTCAGAGAAACAGAACTGGTGTGTGTGTGTGTGTGTGTGTGTGTGTGTGTGTGTGTGTGTGTGTGTGTGGAGAGTGCGAGCGGGAGCGAGAGCGATTTATTACAAGGAATTGTCTCATGTGATTATGGAGCCTGGAAAGTCTAAAATATGCAGTGTGGGCTGGCAAGCTGGAGACCCAGGAGAGCTGAGGGTGCAGATAAAGTCTATAGGTCATCTGCTAGAGAATTCCTTCTTGCATTATGGAGAAAAATCTGCTTTAGTCACAGTTTACCAATTTAAATGTTAATCTCATCCAAAAACACCCTCCAAGTTGACACATAAAATTAATCATCACAATATGTTTTATAGCCATTTGTGTTTCCTCTTCCATGAAATTCCTGTTCAGTTCTTTGTTGTCATCATTTATTTTTTTTTCTTTTTCTTTGGTTTGGCTCATTTTTTCTATTGATTCTTTTGTCCTTTCCTTATTGATTTATAGGAGTTCTTTATATTTTCTGGATACTAATTCTTCTTTATATTTGTGTTGTATATTTGTTTTTTCAATTTAAGACTCATCTTTTTACTGTGGTGTCTTTTGGTGTACAGAAATCATTAACTTTAATGTAGTAGACTTTGTCAATTTGACATGTTTATGATACCCTTTCTTACCTTAAAGCCATGAAGTATCTTTTTAAAAGGTTTTTTTTTTTAAATAGGTTTGCCTTTCATCCATAGATATTAAATCTACCCAAAACTAACTTTAGTCATTATCTGTGGTAAGGGTCCAATTACCTTTTTGTTTCCTTTCTTCATTTGGACATCTAATTATCTGAGTATCATTTATGAAAAAGACTATCCTTTCCCCCATTGGTCTGTACTACTTGCATTCTGATAAGACAAGTGTCCATATATTTAAATTTCATGTTCTCTATGTCTTCACTTTCATTTTTAAAGGCTTTATAGCTGGTAGGACAAATCCCCCCTCTCCTTCTTCTTCAAATGTTTTAGCTTTTCTTAGACTTTGGCATTTCTATTTAAATCTTTTTTGGTGGGGAAGAAAGAGGGAGATTTTTTTCCCCTTCTTTTCCAGACCTCAGATGCAGAGGATTGAGAAGATTATACTTCTCTGTTCATGTCATAATTATTGGTTTGTACAAGGCTTCATTCCTAGTTTATTTATTTATTAATTGTATTTTATCTCTATTTTCACTCCTATCCTTATCTTTCTTCATGTGTTTTTTTTTATTTATGTTTTTTATGTTACTTTAAAATATGTATTGATATATTTTGTATAATTATAAAAATTTTCATCTATGGTGTTATTTTAGCTTCTCTTGGTTTTTAACTTTTGTTTCAAAGATTCATCCATGTTACCCTCTAGTCAGTTGACTTTAACTGTTGTATCATACTCCAAGGTCTGCATATGTACATTTTACCTACTTGCTTCCCCAGGGATAGACACTAGTTTGACTTCAAATAATGCTGTATTGATCAGCATTGTCCCTTCATGGGCATTGGGAGATTTCTTAGGCATATGTGCCCAGGAGAGGACTTGCTGAGACTTGAGGTAGGCAGTACTTAATATGACTAAGTAACACCTAATAAGTTTGCTTATTAACTTGCTTCCTCTTTTTAAAATTGCCTGATTATGTCTTTTGCACCTTTTTCTATTGGGGCTACTCTAATTTTCTTATTAATTTGCAGTTTCTTGTATTTTCTTCTATATGTTAGTCCCTTGTCAATTTTAAAATTATAAGAAGTATTATCTTGTTTTTTAAATCAATATATTAACTTTGTTCATAGTATCTTTTGTTAAATAAAAATTCTTAATATTGATGTAATAAAATAAATCAGTTTATAATTTTTTTTGGCCTTGTGTCTGTGATTCTTTCAAAATCAAGGTCACAAAGATATTTTAAAATATTTTCTTCTATTAACTTTATAGTTTTACCTTTTGCATTAAGTTCTTTACTCTATTTGCAGTCCGACTTCGTATGTGGTATTAAATAGAATTTTTATTTTACTTGTTTCTTTTTAAATAAAGTGAGCAGTTTTCCCCACAGCAACTACTAAATAAGCAGCCATTTTCTTCATTGATTTATGGTGCCATCTTTATCACATAATAATTTCCAGTTTCCCATGTGTACATGAGATTGTTTCTGTAAGCTCACTATTCTAAACCATTGGTTTGTTTTTCTGGTTTTGCATCAAAACCACTTTTTTTTTTTAATTTTAAAGACTTAATTTTTATAGAGCAGTTTTAGAGTACAGCAAAATTGAGAGGAAAGCACTGAGATTTCTCACCTATCATCTGCTTCCATTTATGCATATCCTCCCCCATTATCAACATCCTCCAGCAGAACGATACATTTGTTATAATTGATGAACTTAAGGACTTATCATAATAACTCAAAGTTAATAGTTTACCTTAGGGTTCACTCTTGGTGTTTTACACTTTTTGAATTTGGACAAATATATGACATGTATCCATCATTATAGTATCATACAGGGTATTTTCATTGCCTTAAAAATGTGTTCTGCCTATTCATTCTTCTTACCCTAACACCTAGTAAACACTGATCTTTTTAGTCTGCATAACTGTGCCTTTTCCAGAATGTCAAATAATTGGAATCGTACAGTACATAGCTTTTTCAGATTGGTTTCTTTCACTTAGTAATATGCATTTAAATTTCCTCCATGTCTTTTCATGGCTTGATTGTTTTTCTTTCACACTGAAAGATGTTCCATTGTCTGGATATACCACAGTTTATTTATTCATTCACCTACTGAAGGACAGCTTCTAAGTTTTGGCAATTATGAATAAGCTGCTACAAACATCTGTGTGTAGGTGTTTGTGTGGATCTGTTTTCAGTTCCTTTGGGTAAATAACAAGGAGCATGACTACTGGATCATATGGTGAAACTATGTTTAGTTTTGTAAGAAACCACCAATTGTCTTCCAATGTGACTATTATTCTATATCCCCATCAATGATGAATAAGAGTTCCTATTGCTTTATATCCTCACCAGCATTTGATTTGTCAGTGTTCTGGATTTTGATTATTTTTAATAGGTCTGTAGTGGTATCTCATTGTTGTTTTATTTTGTGTTTCTCTGACTATCTATGATGTGGAGCATCTTTTCATGTGCTTATTTGTGATCTATGTATCTTCTTTGGTGAGTTGTCCAAGATCTTTCACTAATTTTTTAGTTGAGTTGTTTGTTTTTTTATTGTTGAGTTTTAAGAGCTTTTTATATATCAGTCCTTTATCAGATGTGTCTTTTGCAAATGTTTTTCTTCCAGTCTGTGGCTTGCCTTCTCATTTCTTTGATGTTGTCTTTTGCAGAGCAGATATTTTTAATTTTAATAAAGTCCAGCCTGTCAAATATTTCTTTCATGGATTATGCCTTTGGTGTTGTATCTAAAAAGTCATTGCCACATCCAAGGTCATCTAGTTTTCTCCTATGCTATCTTTTAGAAATTTTATAGTTTTGCGTTTTACATTTAAGTCTATGCTCCATTTTGAGTTAATTTTTGTGAAAGCTATAAAGTCTGTGTTTAAATTAATTTTTTTGCATGTGAATGTCCAGTTGTTTTTAGCACTATTTGTTGAAAAGACTATTTTTTTGCTCCACTGTATTGCCTTTACAATCAGTTAACTATATGTGTGTCTATTTCTGGGTTCTCTATTCCTTTCTATTGATCTATTTGTTTATTCTTTCACAACTGCCACAGTGTCTTAAATTATTGAAACTTTACAGTAAGTCTTGAAGTTGAGTAATACCAGTCCTCCAACTTTGTTCCTTTCCTTTGATATTGTGTTAGCAATTCTGAGTTTTGTCTCTTGATATAAACATTAGAATAAGTCTGTCAGTATTCACAAAATAACTTGCTGGGATTTTAATTGGGACCACCTTTGAAAAAAATTTTATTAAAACAAAACTGTTTTTAGTTTAGAGAATGATAATATAATTTTTAATATATGATAGTGGGGCAAGTTCTACTCTCTTTTTTTAATATAACTTAGCTATGGCATATATTTTTTGAGTTTTTAGAGTATGTTTGTCAACTTAAAAAACCTAACTAGACTCGATTGGGGTTGCATTGAATTTATAGATTAATTTGTGCAATGCATTTATTTCTTTGTTCTTAGAGCTTTAAAATTTTCTTTATAAAAGTCTTGTATATTCTTATTTAATACCTATAAACTTTATAATTTTATTGCTATTGTGAATGGTATCTTATTTTTGTTTATATTTTCAAATTGGTTGTTACTATATAGAGAAATTATATTGGATTTTTGTAGGATGATTTTATATTCAGCAACCTTGATAACTTGTCTTATTAATTCTGAAAGTAAATGTGTTGATTTGGTTTTTCTATGTAGATGATCTTATCAACTGGAAATAACAATATATTATCTTCTTTTCTAATACATCATCATCATCATTATTATTATTATTATTTATTATTATTATTATTATTATTATTATTATTATTATTATTTCTATCATTCTAACTTTGCCTAGGCCTTCCAGTGGTAACTGTGAGAGCAGGCATCTGTATCATGTTCCCCTTTTTGAAGGAAATATACCTATAGCTTCTCTTTTAAGCACATTATTTGCTGTTGTGACTTTGGTTTATAAGTTTACAAAATTAAGGAAGTTTATTCTGTTTCTATTTTTCTAAAAGTATTTATCAAATATCATTTCTGCAGAAATTAAGAAAAACAATCTGGACATATGATTGACCATGTTGTTAAAAACAGAAATTTAGAACATGTTTTTTTCAGATCTCTGGGACATCGTTAAACATACTGTGGGTGTGTAGTAGGCTTTAACAAACAGGTAAGGCCATAGGACATTTGGGAATAATTGAAGAAAAAACTTAAGACATTTGAAGAAAAATGTCTTATTAATCATTTATTATGTGCCAAGTTTAATAATAACTCTATGAAGTAAATACCATTATTATCTCCAGTTTACAGATGGAGAACTGAGGTACAGAGTGGTTCCATAACTTACCCCAGATCACACAGTTAATAAGTGATGGACCTGAGATTGGACCTCAGGCATCCTGGCTCCAGAGCCCATTATCTTAACATTACACTTTGACCTGTAATGAAAACAATCTGGCTGAAGTGGGAGGCTGTATTAATAATAATTGAAAAACCTCAGGCAAGTTTGCTTATTAAAAAACAGTGTCACTCATACATGTTTCCATATATCTTTTAGATATGCTTTATAAATATACATAGAATACTTTGGGTCTAAGTGGTTGTGGTTAATTATTCTGTTGTGCCTGTTTGAAGATCAGCTCTACCGTTGAATCAGTGCCATGAATTCTAGGCCTGATGGTCATTCCAGGGATCCTTCTACCTAATACCAACTAACATTTATCAAGAATTTTCTGCATGTTAGTCACTGTTCTAATGTTATATCTATTAATGCAGGGTTTATCAACTTCAGCACTATTGAAATTTGAAGCTGGAGAATTCTTTGTGTGATGCTGTCCTATGCATTGTAGGATATTTAGCAGCATCCTTGAATTCTACACACTATATATCAGTAGTAACTCCTTCCCCACTTGTGACAATCAAAATGTCTCCAGACATTGTCAAATGTCCCCTATGGGTGGAAATAGGCTCAAGTGACAATCACTGCATTCATGTATTTAATTCTTCACAAAAACTCTATGTGGTAACTACTTTTATTATCATTTCCATTTTGTCAATGAAGAAATGAAGCTTACACAGAAATTAAGTAACTTTCCCAAAGTTATACAATAATAGGTGCTGAGACTGGGATTCAAATCCAGGCCTCTGACCTTAACCATAAAATTTTGCCTCCTTCTAACTACTTATTGATTTAAAGGAATTCTACACAGTATGATCCCTTGGGCACTCAGAAAATATCAAAAACATTTTTTTTGGCCTGATTCCTGCAGGTATTGGGATCTGAAAAGTGGGGCTTGCATACGAATCTTCAATGGCCACCAGGGGACAATCACTTGCATGGATTTATATAAGAACAAGCTGGTATCTGGATCAAGAGATTGCCAGGTGAAAGGTGAGAAAGAAATACTCTAAACTTTCTAAGAAGTTTCCCCAATTTGATGGATTGCCAAAATACATATTTTGTTCATTTATCTAGGCAGTCATTCTTTTATTTATCTACCTTCTTATCCATATATCATTGATCCATTTTTTGACAACTATTTGTTGAATACTTACACTATGCTAGATACTGTGCTAGGTGTTAAGGAAAAATATGAGTATATGGCCTTTATGATATGGCTTTTCATTTCCTCAAGAGGCTCACAGTCTCCTAATGGAGATATATATATAAATATATAATGGGGATATAAAAATATGTGTATAATAACAGCTGCCATTTATTGACTACTAACTTTGTGACTGCTATAGGTGCTTTATCTTATTATTTTATATTAATATTATCTCATTAACCCTCACAAGAACCCTATGAGGTAAATGCAGATAAGGAATCCAAAATTCGAGAGAAAAAAACAACTTTTCCAAAATCAAAGCTTCTAAGTGGTAGAGTGGAGATTTGCAATGAGGGCTGCCCGACTCTAAATCATGTGCTCCTAACCAACATGCAGAATTCTAAGGAACCACAGAAGTAAGAGTAAAAGAGAAAGCATCATGGAAGGGGTGCTACTTGACAATGGTCTTAAGAATGAGAAGTTCTAAGGGCAGAGGGAGAGTAGAGGGCATTCTACTCAGGTAAATTCACAGAACGTTGAAGAAGATGGTATATTCAGGGAATTTACCCTTGTTTGGTACGGCTGGACAGCAGCATGTGGTGTTGAAGATAAGTTTGTTTGTAGCCAGATTATCAAGGGCCTTCTGCATCATTGTAAGAAATTGAACTTTATCTTATAGGACAGGGAAGCTATAGATGAATTTTAACCAGAGGATTGACATGATCATATGTGTATTTGAGGATAACTCAAGTGATAGTGTGGAAGAAGGATTTTGAGGGGGGTGGCTATGTGGAGACAAGGGACAAGTTAAAACACTACTTAGTCTAGAAAACTGTATTGTTTTCATTGTGTCAAAGAAACTCAGATGGATGTAAGTTTACATCATATGGCACAGACTCACTGAATGGAGATTTATAGAAGAAGAGTTGACAGGATTTCACCACCAATTAGATGTGAAAAATGAGAAAGATAGAAGGGCAAATGATGAGGCTAGACTTTTAACCTCAGGTCACTGGATATATGAAAGTGCAACTAATGGAAACAGGAGCAACAGGGGAATAGTAGGGTAGGGGGAGGATTGGGGGAGAAGGTGATGACTTCAATTTTGGACATATTGAATGTGATAGGCAGAATAATGGCTGACCAAAAATATTCACATCTTAATCCCTGGAACCTGTGACTATGTTACCTTGCATGGCAAAAGTGACTTTACAGATGTGATTAAACTAAGGACCTTAAAATAAGGAAATTATCTTTGGTTATCAGTGTGGATCCATGAATAATCATATGAATCCTTAATGACTGAAACTTTCTTGTCTATGATCAAAGGGAGATGTGACTATAAAAGAATGGTCAGAGAGCTGCAACATTACTGGCTTGAAGATGGAGGAAGGGAGACATGAACCAAGGAATGTGGGTGACCCCTAGAAGGTAGAAAAAGCAAGGCAATGGATCCTCTTTCCCAGAGTATCCATAAAGAACAGAGCACTGTTGACACCTTGATTTTAGCTTTGTGAGGTCATGTTGGATTTTTGTAAGATAATAAATTTGTGTTGTTTCCAGTCACTAAGCTTGTGGGAATTTGTTACAGCAGCAATAGAGAGCTAATACATTGAGTATGGGATTCCTGAGGATATCCAGATGAGGAATGCAGGAGGAAGATGCAGGTGTGGCTATACATGTTTGGAGCTCCTTATATGTTGATTTGGTGGTTATCAATTATAATAAAAGGAAGCCCCAGGTATGGATGAGATTTCCCTTGGAAATAAGGGAGAAAGAGTGAAAAGAGAAGAGAAGCAAGGGACCCAGGAAACCAGGTAGAGGTAGGTGGAGAAAAAATATGAGAAAGAGAGAACAGAGTTGTGTGACATATGCAAACACTCAGATATTTAAGCAAACACTGTTTAAAATACTCTCTACCTCTTTGTCTTCCTTAATCTGAATGAAAGTTTTATTGTCATGATTGCTTTGGGAAGTAGGGCAGAAGGATGAAAGGGTGAGGGTCTGAATATAGAAAGGCAGATGAAGTCACCAAGCTTGAGAGTCTTGTGGGGCTGCAGGTAGGCGAGAATAAAGGCAAAAAGAGTTAGGCCTTCACCTCAGGTGTAAAACTTAAGGAGGGCACCAAAAAACTCTCAGTAATCAAGATACATATTTAAGTGCAATATTTAAAAAGTCAAAATTAATTGACACAAAATACATGATAAAAATCATCAAAAGATCTCTTACCTTAATCTTGACCCTGGCTACCAGCTTTTTTGTTTCCCCTGGGTTCTTTCCACCAAACTAGAAGGAAAAAGAGACAATTGGAGACCAGAAAGGTAACTTTACCAGAGGCTCTTTTAATTCATCTGTCAATTTTCACACTTTTAGTTTGACAAAAGGGCCAACGTATATGCAAAATGAAGTGGGAAAAAAGCATACTTAGATAGAATTATTCTAGCATACCTGGTTAAGAGCATGGCCTCTGGATCCAGAGTCCCTGGGTTTAAATCTCAGCTCAGTCGGCTTGTGTGATCTTAAGCAGGTTACTGAACCTCTCTATGCCTCAGTTTCCACATCTGTATAGTGGGGAATAATAATAGTATTTGTCTTGGGAAGATGAGTTAATACATGTTGACCACTTTGAATGATGTCTGGCTCATTGTTAATATAAGTATCAACTATGGTTATTTTGTTTTAGGTTATACATTATGTTGCCTGGGGGGTAATTTGGGAGGATGATAAAGTTGACTTTAATGTTCTCATCCCTAAATTTGTGGTGCCCATTTTCAATTTTTGCCTTTAAGTTCTGTTCTTCCACCCAACTATTATTCTCATATCCACCCAACTTTCAGTACACTAGGCAGTTGCTCTAGCACCATCTATGTAGAGGCGGCATTAAACCTAACCTTAGCTGTGACAATCTCTCAATTCTCATAATTCAAGTCAGATTCAGAAATATCCAAAAATGTTAATGAAGGTAGACAGTTTTCTTTTTTGGAGGGAGGTGGATAGAAGTTGTGGGTTAAGAGAATAGCATCGGGGAAGAATGACACCATGAAACATATATCATGGTTTTCCTGAAATCTACTTCATAGCAAGCATTTTTCAGGCTTGAGGAGGAGTCTTCTTGATGTGCTGTCCAGCACTTGGACTCTAAGGCTAAGTTCCAGGATCAGAACCAAGATCTAGGTATTGCTGGCTCTCTCAAGAGCCCATGGTTAGGGACCTCTGTGTATCAGGTATGTAGAGCTGTTGGTGAGTCTGCAGGGGTTCTGGGGCAGCAAAAGCCAACTAAAGTCTTATTTGATGGGCTCTGTTAATCTTAGCTTCTGTGATAGGGTGTGAAACTACTGTAACCAACCTTCATCCCCCTCCTCCTCCCCATCTCCACCTTTCTCTTTTTCTCCCTTTTAGAGTGGGATGTAGAGACGGGGAAGTGCCTGAAGACGTTTAAACACAAAGACCCCATCTTGGCCACCAGGATCAATGACACCTACATTGTGAGCAGCTGTGAGCGAGGGATAATCAAAGTGTGGCACATTGTCACAGCCCAGCTTGTAAAGGTGAAGGAGATGGGCACTGGAGGAAATGGGACACTGGTGGTGATGGATTGGAGAAGACTGATGGTCTGCCCACCATTTAGCTGTCAGACCACTCTAGAGCAATTGAGTTATAGTCACCAGAAAGGCAGTCCTGAAGAGCTGAAAGGGAAGGCCCTCCCCCAAAAGGGCATGATATACAGGCTCAGGATATTTAAACAGCTGTAGAGATAATATATTCCTTTTCCAGAATATTCTACCCTGATTCTGGCATAGGGTAAGGGAATGAATGAAGTCACAGTGGTTTTCTCTTTACCTTCTGATGAGAACATTGGCTGTCTTGAAAGTGTTTGAATGTTCATATACTTTCAAATATTCTTGCTAGATTTAAACCCCCCTGGGCCTAGTAGGTAGTGGTGAGATATCATTTATGCCAGGAGCACAGGATCACAGTGAGAAGCTGCTGGCTTGGCTGGTAGATTTTTTCCTACTAATATTGTTGTCACCTACTCTAGCCAGCATTTATAGGCACAGAGATGCCCCAGGTGCCCTTTGGGGCCTGCTAAGGAGTTAGAGATGGAACATCTGATCCGTCACTTTCTGGCAGCAGAGGACACTGAATTCTGGCCCTCTGTAGTACTCCGGGAAGATGGGGCCTGCCTCAGTCACAGACTTACCAGGAGTAATTCCTTCCCCTGATCACATTCTTCTTTCACTGGAGAGAGAGTTCTGTAGAGGGAGGCATGGATTCCACAGGTCTTCTTAGAGCAAAGGTAAAGTCAACTTAGTTAAATATCAAGTGAGTGGTCATCATAGATGGATAGAGTATGGTGGAATTCATCTAAAAAAAGCTTTCAGCTTTGGCCCTTTGAGGAGTGACAATCTGAGTTAAAGATGGGCTGAAAACAGAATAATCTTTCCTTGCAGACTCTCAATGGTCACGAAGGAGCTGTGAAGTGTCTGTGTTTTGACCAGTGGCATCTCCTCTCCGGAAGTACCGATGGCCTGGTCATGGCCTGGAGCATGGTGGGAAAGTATGAGCGATGCCTCATGGCTTTCAAGCATCCAATGTATGTTCCAGGAAAGCCCTGTCTGATGAATGTGGTGCTCTCTCTTTTTTCTATCATAGCCTAGACTTTGATTTTTGGCATGTCAGTCCCTTCTACTGTCTGCTGACTTATGTCCCCTTTGCTCCTTACTTATTTCTGGTTTCCTCTTCCTCCAACTGTTACCCATTCCCTGCCCACCTCACTTCTGTTTGGCCCATCCCTCTTCCATCCTCACTAGTTTCTATTAAGAAATAACAACACCAGATGTAGATTTTGAAGTGTTTTGGAATGTTATACTTATGACACATGTGATATATCTGTTACCTACCAAACCTATGAAATTTGGCAGAACTGTCCCAAATAATGTCAACTCCAGTAAACTAAAAATTCTTGGAACTGGTCTTTACCATAGGAAGTTTGTGTTCACAAAAGCTTAAAATGATCCAATTGACAAAGGTTTAAAAATCACTAAGGGCGAAAGAAGGAGTTTACTTAAAGTCTGTGGGCTAGATTCTATTCAGGGACAGCAAATGGATTTCATTTTACAATTCCAATCCCAATTTAGTAGTGGTGGCTGCTTAGAGCCATTTGAGTAGTCTGAGGTCACATCTAGCCTTATTTGGAAAGGATATTGTGGTCAGTTAATGGTTTTACATTGGCCATACGTTTTATAGGCTGCCCTCTGCCACTCCTGTACCACGTGAATAATTCTTCTGAGTGCAATATAAACAATTCTAGGAAGTAAAATGCTATCCTAATTGATTCAAAGAGTAAATGAGTCTTCAAGGGGATCTACCAGGGGACAGTTATTTAGTAAAATATGGGCCTAGATTTCCTTATGCTCTCATAAGAACCTCTTGAGCAGGCACACTGGCTTTGTGGGAGTGGAAGGGGATTTGGACATGTATGTGTATATTCTTTGTGGCATTATTGATGAGTGGGTGCTGGGAAAGGCCTGTGTTCATTGATTTACCCAACCCTTAGGTGAATATTAGTAAGGCTTAGAGCATGTCATCTAGATTATCAAAATTTGACCTCAAGGAGGGAGTCAAACTTTATGATGTCACTTGAAAATTGTAACTATATATTTTTAAAACCTTCAAGCACAATTCAGTAGAATTTAGAGTATTAGATAATAATATGTTCCCAGCATACCTAGCAGTTTGGTTTCTATATCAATCTATGAACCTCCTACTCCATCTCAGCTATGAGACCTTAAACCATTCTCACTTTCATTGACTGATAGCCCCAACATACCAATCATATTAGTTCTCGACACCTTGCATAGTTACAGCAAATCCACAGACATCTGGAGTACATGGTGAATCTTCTTGTTTATAGGACCCCTCTCACTCATCTGTTGTAGTGCTGGATGTATATAAGTGCTCAATAAATATTTCTAATTGATTGGTAATGAGGACTAATTTGACAGATTGCCTTTATGAAGAGTTATGATGATTAGACATCTTCTGAATATGACATAGGTGAAAAAAAAGAGATATAGTTGATATCTGTTCTCTTGATCTAACATTTTTTCATCCAAAATTAAGACTGAGAGAATGAATATGAGAAATGAAATTAGAGGATGTATATTAGGGCTTACAGAAATGATTCTTTGAAAAGCTTCTGTACTTTGTAGTGTCTTAAAAAAAAAAACCCTTTATTCTTTAATGACTTTTCCACAGCTAGTATTGTAACAATACCTTTTTTTCAATTTGAAACATAAGATGTAATTCATGTAACATAAAATTCACCATTTTATAGTATATAATTCAATGGTTTTTAGTATATTTATAATGTTGTACACTGTCACTATTACCTAATTAGAAAACATTTCCATCAGTCAGTACTAATGTCCTCTGTTTCATTTCTAATTTTAGTAATTTTAGTTTTCTCTCTTATTTTCTTGGTCAGTCTAAGTAATTGTTACTTGTCCAGCTAAAGGTTTCTTGATCTTTTTAAAGAACCAACTTTTTTTTCATTGATTTTTCTATATTGTTTTTCAATCTCCATTTAATTGATTTCTGCTGCAAGCTTTATCTTCCTTTTCCTTGGTTTGAGTTTAGTTTGACCTTCTTTTATTAGTTTACTAAAGTGAAAGTTTAAGTTATTGATTGAAGAAATATAGGCATCTACTGATATAAATTCCCCTCTGAGCACTGGTTTAGCTGTATCCCCAAAGTTTTGATATGTTGTGTTTTTATTTTCATTTATCTCAAAGTGTTTTCTAATTTCTTTACTAAATTTTTCCTTGACCTAGTGGTTATTTAAGAGCATGTTGTTTAATTTTCACATATTTATAAATTTTTCATGTTTCCTTCTGTGGTTGGAGAAATCATACTTTGTATGATTTCAGTTTTTCAAAATTTATTGAGATTTGTTTTGTGATCTAACATGAGGCTTGCCCTGGAAAACGTTCCATATGCTCTTGAGATTAACGTGTACTTTGCTGGTATTTGGGGGAATGTTGGTATATGTCTGTTAGGTCTAGTTAGTTTATAATGTTTTTCAGGTCTTTTTCTCTGCTTATCTTCTATCCAGTTCTATCCATTATTTAAGGTGTAGTATTGAAGTTTTCATCTATGATTGTTGAGTTGAATATTTTCCCATTTAATTATGTGAGTTTTGTCTCATATATTTTTAAGCTCTGTTTTGAAGTGAATATGCATTTATAATATCTTTATGAATTCATCCTTTTGTTATTACATAATGTCTTTTTTTTGTCTCTATTAACAATTTTGTCTACAAGTCTATTTTGTGTGATATTAGTATGGTCACTGCAGCTCTCCTTTAGTATGGAGTACCTTTTCCCATTTTTTTACTTGTAACCATTTTGTGTTTTTGATTCTACTGTGATTATCTTGTAGACAGCATATAGTTGAATCATGCTTTTTAAAATTCTTCCAATCCTGGCCTTTTATTTAAGAGTTAAATCCATTTACGTTTAATGTAAAAAGAACTTATTCTACCATTTTGCTGTTTTATATAGTCTTGTGTATCTTTTTGTTCTTCTATTCTTCTATTTTGAACTTCTTTTGTGTTAAATGGATATTTTCTAGTGTGTTATTTTAATTCCCTTATCATTTATTTCACTATCTGTTTTTGAGTTATTTTCCTAGTAGTTTTCCGTGGGCACTAAAATTAACATTTTAAGTTTTAGCAATTTAGTTCACAGTAATATTAATCTAATTTCAATAGTATACAAAAATTTTGCTCTGCCCATCTTCTTTATTGTTATGAATTAAATCTTTATATTCTTACATCATCATAGACTTGTAATTATTGCTTTATGCAGTTGCCTTTTAAATGAGTGAAAAAAGTTATAAAAAATACATTTTATTGTCATTTATGTTTACCTATATAGTTACCTTTATTGATGTGCTTTATTTCCTCACGTGGATTTGAATTGTTACCTAATGTCCTTTCATTTCAACCTGAAGGACCCTATGTAGCATTTCATGTAAGGTAGGTCTGCTAGTGACAAACTCTCCGTTTTTGCTTATTTAGGAATGTTTTAATTGTTTCAAATTGGTTTTGATGAATATGGAATTTTTAGTTTACAATTATTTTTTTCCTTTCAACATTTTGAATATGTTATTTCACTGCGTTTTGGCCTTCATAGTTTCTGAGGGTTTCTGATGAGAAATCAGTTATTAATATTCTTTAAGATCCTTTTTAATGTGATGAGCTACTTCTCTCTTGCCACTTTCAATACTCTTTGTCTTTGGCTTTTTACAGTTTGATTATGATACATCAAGGTGTGATCTCTTTGAGTTTATTTTAATTAAAGGTTGCTGAGCTTCTTGGATGTGTAGATTATTTTATCCATATTTGGAGTTTATAGCCATTATTTCTTCAAATATCTTTCATGCCCCCTTTCTCTCTTTCTGGGATTTTTATTATGCATATGTTGATGTCTGATAATGTTACACAGGTTTCTGAGACTGTTTATTTTTCTTCATTCTGTTTTCTTTTCTGTTCTTTCTTTAGACTGGATAGTCTCAATTAACCTCTCCTCAAGTATTTTTCTTTTTCTGCCTACCTGAATCTGCTCTTGAGGCCTTCTAGTGAACTTTCATTTTGGTTACTCTATTTTTCAACTCTCAAATTTTAATTTGATCCTTTTATAATTTCTAACTCTTTATCAATATCTCTTTTTGGTGAGACACTGTTCTAATGCTTTCTTTTAGTTGTGTACATGGTTTCCATTAGCTATTTTAATGTATTTAAAACAGATAAAATCTGTTTAGAAAGTCCAACCATTGTTATTCCTTGGACATAGTTTTACTGATTACTTTTTTCCTATATATGGCTCATATTCTCATACTATCTAGTATCTGGAAATTTGAAAAATTTTTATTATTAAATTTATTGAGTTAATAACATTATACAAATTTTAGGTGTACAAATTTATAATATAACCTCTGTATACTCTATTTTGTGCTCAGCACCAAGTCAAGTCTTCCATCACCTTGTATTTGACCTCCTTTACCCTCTTTGTCCTCCCCACTCCCTACCCTGGTTACCAGCATTCTCTGGTCTGTATCTTTGAGTTCGTTTTGTTTGTTCATTTGTTGCTTTTTGTTTTATATCCCACATATGAGTGAAATCATATGGTTCTTGTTCTTTGTTGTCTAACTTATTTTACTTAGCACAGTACTGTCAAGATCCATCCATATTGTTGCAAATGGCAATATTTTATCTTTTTATGGCTGAGTAGTATTTTATTGCATATATGCACCACATCTTCTTTATCTAATCATCCATCAAAAGACAATTGGGTTGTTTCCAAGTCTTGGCTATTGTAAATATTGCTGTGGTGAACACATGAGTACATATATCTTTATAAAATAGTGCTTTCAAAATTTTCAGGTAGGTACCCAAAAGAGGGATTGCTGGGGAATATGGTAGCTCTATTCTTAACTTTTTGAGAAACCTCCATACTGTTTGCCATAGTGGCTGCACTAATTTACATTCCCATCAGCACTGCAAAAGGGTTCCCTTTTCTCCACATCCTATCCAACATGTTATTTCTTGTATTATTAGTAATAGCCATTCTAATGGGTGTGAGGTGATATTGTGGTTTAGATTTGCATTTCCGTTATAACTACTGATGATGAGCATTTTTTTTTTCATGTATCTGTTGGCCTTCTGTATGTCTTCCTTGGAAAAGTGTTTATTCAGGTCCTCATCCCTTTTTAAAAATCAGATTGTTATTGTTGAGTTGTATGAGTTCTTTATAAATTTTGGAAATTAACCACTTATTGAAGGTATCATTTGCAAATATCTTCTCCTATTCTGTTGGTTGCTTTTTTATTTTGTTGATGGCTTCTTTAGCTCTGCAGAGCTTTCCTTTTTTTCACTTACTTCCCTATCCTTTGGGGTCAACTTTACAAAGCCCCTCACTCCAAGGCCAAAGTTTATAATTTTAGTTCCTATGTTTCTTTGTCTTATTGTTTCAGAGCTTATGTTCAAGTCTGCAGTCCATTTTGAATTAATTTTTGTGTATGGTGTCAGATAGCAGTCTGGTTTCATTCTTTTGCATGTGGCTTTCCAGTTTTCCCAACATCATTTATTGAAGAAGCTTCTCTTTCTCCATGTTTTTTGCTTGTTTATTTGAAAATCGGTTGCCCATATATATGTAGGTTTATCTCTTGGCTTTCAATTCTGTTCTGTTGGTTTGTATGTGTGTTTTTCTGTCAATACTATACTGTTTTTGATTACTATAGCTTTGTAATATAGTTTGAAGTCAGAGAGCGTGATACCTCTGGCTTTGTTCTTTTTTTTTTTTTTCCTCCCCACTCAGGATGGCTTTAGCTATTCAGGGTCTTTTGTGGTTCCATACAAATCTGAGAATTTTTTGTTCTATTTCTGTAAGAAATACTGTTGGGATCTTGACAGGGGTTATATTAAATCTATATTTACTCTAAATAATATGGCCATTTTAACAATGTTAATTCTTCTAATTCATAAACATGGAATATCTTTCCAGTTCTTTATGACTTTCTTTCAACAATATCTTGTAGTTTTCAGTGTACAGGTTAAGTTTATTTCTAGGTATTTTATTCTTTTTTGGGAGTGTAAATGAGATTCTTTTCTTTATTTCTCTTTTTGATAGTTCAGTGTTTTATATTCTGCAACTTTATTGTATTTGCTTATTGTTTCTAATAGTTTTTTTTTGTGTGGAGTCTTTAGGATTTTCTATATATAGGATTGTGTTATATGCATATAGTGACAGTTTTACTTCTTTGTTACCAATTTAGATGCCTTTGATTTCTTTTTCTTGCCTGATTGCTCTGGCTAGAACTTCTAGTACTAATGGAATAACAGTGGTGACAGTGGAAATCTTTGTCTTGCTCCTGATCTTAGAGAAAAAGCTTTCGGCTTTTTACCATTGAGCATGATATTAACTGTGGGTTTATAATATACAGACTTTATTATGTTGAGATATGTTCCTTCTATGCTTACTTTTTTGAGTCTTTTAAATCATAAATGGATGTTGTATTTTGTCAAATGCTTTTTTGCCCCTATTGATATGATCATATGGTTTTTGTTTTATTTCATTAATGTGGTATATCACCTTGATTGCTTTATAGATATTAAACTATCCTTGTATTTTCACTTGGCCACAACATGTTATCCTTTCAATGTATTGTTATAATCTATTTGCTAGTATTTTGTTTAGGTTTTTTGAATCTATATTCATCAGAGATATTGGCCTGTAACTTCTTTTTTTGTGTTGTCTTTGCCTGGTTTTGGTATCAAGGTAATGTTGGCCTCATAAAATGAGTTAGGAAGTATTCTCTCTTCTCACAATTTAAATATTTTAATATGACAACTCTGGAAATCAAATTTCTCACATCCTCAGTGGTTGTTTTTGCTGTTGCTTATTATAGTCTTTATTTTTTATTTATTGTGCCTGTATTCTTTGCGTTGTTTGGCCACTAAAATCTCTGTTTTATTATCTTGGTGGTTCACTAGTGACTGGAAAGAGATTTACTTGAATACTTGGAAATAAAATATCTTCTATTTCTTCTTCTTTTTTTGCCAAGGGACTCTGTGTACCTGTTAAGGGAAGCCTTTAACACTCAGCCAGGTTGGTTACAACTCTGCCTTAGCTTGTACTTCCTGTTTGTGAAGAATATCAAGGCTAGCCAAGAGTGAGAGCTTAGGGCTTTTTTGATATTTCCCAACTATGTGCATAGCCCTGTATGTAGCCATTCAGAATCCCAGGAATATGAGCTTTTAAAAGTTCTATGGACATTTTATTCCCAAGATTTTTTTTCAAAGCCTTTTGGTTAGTGTATTGTTTGCCCCTACCAATATTTATTGTCTTAGGCAGCAATGATGAAGACATTTGCCTATATTTTCAACAAATTCCCCACAAGTAGTGTGCAAGAGCCTTCCAGGAAACCACCAGACAGGTCAAATAGTTCATTGTGAATGAGATTTGTTCTGTTTCCTCCAGTACCAGGGATATTGGCTGTTATTTTTATGGCTACTACTGGGCTGGGGAGTTAGGAAAGGGGTTAGGATTCCTACTGACAGTAAGCCATTTTTCTAGTCTAAGTGCTCCCTGCGTTGTTGCAAATCTTTGATTATTTTACAGAGTTCCTAAAAAGTTGATTCTGACAGTTTTTGCCAGATTTTTCATTGATTTTTATTAAATGGCAGAATTTTGGAGACCCTGCCTCCACCATTTTCATTGATATCATAGTGTCTTTCGATAAAGAAGGAAGGAAGGAGACAAATGACTTATTTCTAGGACAAATAAAACCTGAAAAGAAATAGATCTATGCTAGGATAGTAATAACTATTACGACAGGTAGTGGGCTGTTTTTGAAATACTTTCATTAATTAAATTGTGACAGCAGTTCCTTGAGGCAGAAATCACTATCACTTTTTCATAGAGCAGAAGACTGAAGACTGAGAGGTTAAGTTACTTTCTCGAGGTTGTCATTCTTTTAACATTGTAGCAATGATCATATCCTGAAACATGAGCTGACATTCACTTTTTCAACAAATATTTATTGAAGGACTGTTATAGGGTAGGCCCTTTGCTGTGCATACAAAGATGAATAAGACATGGGTTGTGCTCAAGAGACTCTGTCAGTATACCTGAAGTTTGTGTGTGTGTGTGTGTGTGTGTGTGTGTGTGTGTGTGTGTGTGTGTAGGGAGCAGGAAGATGGATACAAAAGATGGTTTTATGGAGAAGGTAGCACATGAACTAGGCTATAGATGGACTTAGATGAGTAGAGATGTCAGAGATCTGTAGCTTTGCTTTGCATATAAGATCAAACAAATTGGTGATACCAAATTCAACTTTTTGGTATCATTAACTGGAATGGGGTAATTACACTTAACAGAATTGAATATTCCACATATCTGAGGTCCAATTTGGACCCAACTTGTAGGGAGAATTTTGTTGGAGGAATCTCCTGGTCCTTTCTCTTTTCTTCCAGGTCATCACAAAAAAAAACTCATAAATCTTATATCTGAGAACTATCTTCCTTCAGGATGTGTCACTGAGAATGAAAGCCATCAGTTTAAGACCCAGGAGAAACTGCTCAAATGCCAGGTTTTTGCTTCATATAAAGATGGTCATTTTCTCTTCTGTATTTTTCTTTTTTTATCTAACAATACTATTAGAAAAGAAATCAACACTTTAAATAATTCTCAGCATAACTTTTGCAGAAGTCAATAGGTAGGAATCAAATTGTAAAAGCATGATTATCTATATAACAGAATCCCCACCCTCCCATCCTCAAAAATTGTGACAAATAAGCCTGTGTATTTTGCCACTTGTAGCACTATGACCAAATTGAAGGAAAAATAACTGCAGAATGGGAAGAAAGAGAGTACAGCCATGTCTTGAGGATTAATGATTTACATCCAGAATTATAAACTGATGGCAAACATCACTTCAGGAAGTTATGAACACTGCTCCCAATGACATGCAAAATATCCCAAACTATGAAAAACTCAAGCAGTTTACCAGAAGACAGTTACTGCCTGTTGTTCTGTTCTCTTCCAGGGAGGTACTCCACGTGGCCCTTCTCTTCCTCCGGGTCATCAGTGCCTGTGCAGATGGGAAGATCCGCATTTACAATTTCCTAAATGGGAACTGTTTGAAGGTGATGAAAGCTAATGGCAGAGGTGATCCCGTGCTGTCCTTCTTTATTCAGGGCAACAGGTGGGTGGTAGGTGTGGAGGTTGGAGCTGTGAGTAATTCTGTTTGGATGATTTTTTTTCTCCTGTGGGAAACTAGCCCTGGATTTGATGGCAGTAGGAAAGAGTTGGTAAAATTGGGCTCCCTTCCCGTTTTAGCTAGCAGAGAGTAATAAATAGTCTTTCAGGAGACTAATTGGACTTTACACCAAACTTAGCAATCAATGTTCATATTACTTTTAATTTGTTCTGGATGTCTGGGCAAATCATATAGTGACTACAATATGCCTTTGCTGCAGGGACCACAGTTTAGCAGACATGTGGCCCCTGCTTGCTCCCTGAGCATGCAAACAGCTATATAAGAGCTTTACCAGCTATCTCTGATGCTTCAGTTTTGAAGCAGAGACCTACAGGAGGGTGAGGAATGCAGTATCCCATCTAATGTCCAGTGGGGGAAGTACTGAGTAGATGAGTTTACAGAAACCAGAGCCATGACTAAACTAATTGTATATCATACTGTTTGTTACATGCTACTTTTGGGGTGACACTATGTGAAGATACCCAAATAGAATTACCTTTTATTCTACCAAAGTCTCACTTGAGACACCAATTAATCTCCCTGAAATATATGGCCTTCCCTTTAATGAAACTTTACTAATTCCATTTCCTATCTTAAAAGAGGAGGGCTTGTATTAACTCTCAATAAATAAACACTTTTCAATTATAAGGTTCAATTGTTGTTTTAAAAAAATCATTTCTGACTTTTTCTCATTTATGACATCTGAAGAGAGACAATTTCCTTCTGGCTTGAGTATAAATAAGTCTGAAAGAAATTTCAAATTGCAATGATTCCCCAGATTTCATTCCGGTGTTTCCAACCAAAACAAATCACTCTTTTAGAGAGTTTACACTAACAATTAAGGTCTTAAAATTGCAGCCTTTTGGAGCAGAAATGAACCTACACATATTATTTCTGTTTCTTGTTTATGGTTGTAGGAGATCTAGGCACAAAGTGGGGAAAGCAGCTTGCTCCATGAACACTGTGAATGACAGAAACCAGTGGAGGGGGTGGGAGCAATTCTTGAGGGCCTTAGGTTTGGAACTTCTATCCTGCTAAGGCATAAAGGGTGGGGATTAGGGAAGACAAAAATCATCCTGTTTTATAAAGTACAAGTGTTCTGTTTAAACGTAGGGTACTCACAGAGACTCTGGAGTGATGGAGTGAAGGACAGAGGCTGGAGGGTCAGTAAGGGAGGACACCCTCCCTATTAAAGATATCCCCATCACAGCAATAGTTTGGATGCTGTGCTTAAGAAAAGAGTGAATTTCAAGACATCTGTGTGCAGATACCTAAGCCTTCTATGTTGGGTACCCTGGGTACTTGGCACTCACCCTAAGAATGAAAATTCATTTAAATATATTTTAATTTGAGAAGCAAAGTAATCAGAACATATGTGCCTTGCTCACATTTAATTTTTAAAGAAAACATTTACAGAGTTGGAGAACCCTGTTGTATGATGTGCTACCTTTTGCCACTGTAGACCCTTCAACTACCTATACCACACTATTGGTACAGTCATTTCCTGGGGAATTTTCCCCTTGCCTCAGGATTGGACAGGAAAGTCATTGAAGTGCATATGTGGAGGCCTGGCGATGGCAACCTCCATGTGCCTTTTGTGGGCAATCTTGTTGTTTTGGTTCCAGGATGTTGGTCAACACGGAGAGCAATATTCTCATGTTCCAGTTTGAGAATATAAAGTGGCGGTACTCCCCGGAACAGGCCAAACAAAAGAAGAATAAGGATAAAGAGGAGGACAGGGAAGAAAACAGCCTCACAGAAGACCACTCCAAGGCTAGCACTCAGGTTTACAACCTGGGGGACTCCATGTGTAATAAACAAGTGGTGGCCCCGGAGTCCCTGTTAAGTAAACCTCACAAGTCCCGCGTTCTCCTGAGGGCAGCCAGGTTACCAACAGGTAAGAGAGCGGACTTCCAGGCCATCTCAATGGTACCCAGTGGAGCAGATGGCAGGCTGCCAGGATGAGTTTCTTTGTAGAATATTTTAGCCAGTGGTTTCTTGATGATATAAATCCCAACCTTTAAGAAAGGTGGGAACCTTTCTCTTTGATTTGGCAATTTGTTACGCAGCTCAGGGGAACCTCCTGATTTTCAAGGTCTGAGTTTTCAAACTTATTAGAATCTTTGTATAGTAGCTAACACTAGCCCTTAATACTTGCTATTAAAACAAAAAACAAACAACCAACATTCTCCTCCCATGACCTTGAACCAAACATGTAGTCCATAATTATTTTTTTATAACAGAGATAAGATATTATTATACAGCAGAAAAATGTCCTGTGCAGAATTTGTTATCTCCAGACTCCCAATTAATAACATGTATACTTGGAAAATATTAGTTATAAAGCAGATACGTGTGTGTGTGTGTGTGTGTGTGTGTGTGTGTGTGTGTGAGAGAGAGAGAGAGAGAGAGAGAGAGAGAGAGCGAGAGAGAGAGAGAGCGAGAGAGAGCGAGCATGTGGGAAGTGGCATAGCTCCTACCACTTATAAGACACAGAAAGAATAAATCATGTGGGGGCTAAAGTAACCAGACTCCTTTCTTTAACCTGCTCTGTATTTGGCATGTGAATTGAACCTGCAGATTAATAGATTGCCTCACAACATATTACAGTATGAATGGTCAGCTAGGAGAAAGAACTGAGAATTTTAGATAATGCTTCGAGCTAATAACTGGTAGGAAAAGCTGGTGGGAGGGGAGTCAAGAGGCAATCTAATCCTTAGGCTCCAAGAGACTTCCTGGTTTCATACAATAAACAATAAGGTGATGGTTTAGGTGCAAACCAGTCAAATGATCAGTTATGCCCCCATTATGAAGACCTAATTGAATTATATCATTACCATGGTTTCCTTCTCAATCTTAATTTAGCGGTGTCAGTAGAGGCATCTCAAAGTCAAGGAAAGTCAAAATCACCCCGAAGAGATGGCAAGAAGAGAGTGAGTCCTGTTTCTAAGGAAACAAATGGTATGGACAGTGGGCAGAAGAGTTTGGAAGCAAAATCCTTTGCAGGAGATACGAAGATCTGTGATACTTTATTCTGAATCAGTGCAAGATCCAATATGTCTCTGTCTCTCTCTCACTTAGTTCAGTCTAGTTTTTGGCAGGTCAATAACTTTATCTTTGAGAACTTAGAATAGATAAAATGCCTATCTTTTCCAAAGAGTGAATGATTTTCCTTAATTTCCTCTTTACTGACTTGAGGCCACAGAGTGAGAACTTCTTTAAGGATTAAGTTTTCAGTTTGGGGTTCATAACCTGTCTCCTTTCCCTGCCATTCAGCCTCTTCACTTCTTGGACTGTAGTGTCATTAGTCTGAGTAATGGGCACAGCAGAAGAGAGAAGAGGCAGTTGAGGCTGATTTCAGAGGGCATTTTAAGAAATTTTATGAGGGAGAAGATAGATTTGGAGGTGGGTGCTATGTATGTGACATAAGGAGATAAAGGAGAGAGATGGGAAAGAAGCTTTTAAGAAGAATCACTGAATATCACAAATGGTATGTCCCTTTGTTGTTTTTGAGAAATTTTGGTAAAGATTTAAAGTGTCTTTCAGATAGTTTTGGCTGATATAATAGTGTTTCTTTGAATCAAACTCCCTGCAGAGACTTGCTTTAAGGTGAGAGTAAAATAATTTTTAGGAAGGCTCTACTCACAGTGGTTATCCTTGTATGTACCTAAGTCTGTGTCCCTATGTAGGTATAGCTGTAAGATAAAGTCCTAGGAGCAGCATTGCTGAGCCAAAGGATAACTGAATTTAACAACTAGAAGATTTTGCCATGATCATCCTTTAAAAATGATGTGACAATTTACCATTGCACCAAGAATGGATGAGAGTTCCTACTGTACCCATAACAACACTGAGTATTATTAATCAGTTTGTACTTGCTTGTATGATAAGTAAAAATGGTATCTGCATTTTTTTTTTTTAAGGATGATCACTAACAAACTAATGTCCATCAGTAGTTTGGACATTAGTTTGGACATTGTGTATCTACTTATATAATATTACATAATATTACATATTCAGTATCTACTAAGTAGATAGTGAAAGATGCATACTATGCAATATTATATAACAGCTAAAAGTTGTATTATGAAGATCTACATATATTCACTTGGAAAAAGAGTCAGGATATGTTATTATACAAAAAAAGAGAAATGAATGAACAATGAGTAATCACATTTCCTTTTTATAAAAGGATAAAAACTGTGTTTTGTCACACACGTACACATACACACCCAGAATCATTTATTCTGAGATTGAGAGGGGAGTGGGGAAGATTATGACATCCTAATTTCATTTAGTTTTATTTGTTTTAGTAAAATATTATTAATGAAGTAAAAGTCAGGGAGAATTTTGAAGTTTCATTTCATTCTAGTATGTCCATACACAAACATCTTGAGACAAAACTATTTGGCCAAGGAAAATTTATGCTTAACACATGGTTGCATTTTATTTGCTAGTTATAGATTGGTATAGTTTGGGGTATAGATCTTTAGTTGCTAGGTCAGACTAGACAAAGACTTCTACTTTTTGTATCTCAGTTATTCCTTTTGTAAAAAGAGAATAATGCTTTCAGTGTATCCGTGAGGCAATGCAGGGATAGAAAGGCCCAAATGAGAGAGATATGATAGATTTGCTCACTTGTAAAGACATCCTTGCTAACTCAAGGTCTTAGGCACTTTGTGGGCCTTGACTTTAATGTAGTGTGCCAGAATGAAACTCTGGTTGTTGTCATCAGCTTTTGGACCCTCTATTGTTCAAAACATTTTGTTTAGGAATAAAACTCTTGTTTAGGAATTGCTTTTTGCTCATGCTGTGATATTTTGCATTTCCCAGGGGTAACATATTTTGAAGGCAGTTTTGATTTTGGGAAATTTCCAAAGATCATTTGGAATCAAATTTGATTAATAAGGTGATCAAATTTTGTGATTCAATTTTTGTTTAAAAATATAGATATGTTACTATAAATTTATAAGGCCTATCCTGAGTCATAAATGAAGTATAAAGTTTTCAAAAATGTGTGGAGCATTGGGATTACATATGTTCCCTGCAAACTATATATATCTATAGGTTAATATACCCTTGCACACAAGTACTAATATATTTGTTAAAAACTTGTTTTGCTGAATATGCCATAATTTCTAGTATTATAGTTGCCCACATGATGGCCTGTCTATTTGGCAGCAAAGACAGCAGTTTGAATATCAGTTAGAATGGATTTAATTTTCATGCATAAGTACTTGATGTTTTTGATGAAAGACCAATTTGTTGTTTCCTTTCTCCTCCTCCTCCTCCCTCTTCTCTTTCCTCTCCCCTCCCCCTCCTGTTCCTTCTTTTTTGAAAAACAAGATGATATGGTGAAAGTACCAAAACAAGGACAACTAGAAACTCTTGGAGACTTGACCGGTCACTCAAAGAAAAAGTCCTGGCAAATACCTATGTCACCAGACAGGTTCCTCCTGACCATTAATGCCCTGCAGCAAGCCCATAACTCAGGGCAGTTTGCCTATCCGGGCAGGCCCCAGACCCAAGTCATTGATGCCTGGGGACCTTCAATTTCACATCCAAGAAAGGTCCTGAGTTTCAAAGGAAAATCAATCCAACATGCAGTTAATCAGTTGAGACTCAGCAACCCTCCCATAGATGTGAAACAAATCAATATTCCCCTTGAAATCCAGAAACTGCAGCCCAACTTGAAAAAGTCTTTGCAAAGTCCCCGAGTGCAGTCCACCATACCCCAGCCTATGCTTATCCGCTCCAGGTTCTCTGGCAGCTTAAAGGGTGAAGATGGAGCATCCAGTTCAATTGACGAAACAGTGGGTAGCTTCAGACCCTTAACCAGCATGCAGGTCATTAAACCCAAGCGCATGCTGGTTCCGCCAGTGGTCATGACAACCCAGTCTGTCAAGAAAGAACGACCTCGCTTCCACACGGCTCTTGATCCTTTTAGAGTGAACACTGAGTTCATGTTGTTGACTGTGAGGGAGGAGAAAGAGTATGGGGAAGCCAAAATGAAAGAATATCAGGCCAGAAAGCCCACTGGAGTGGTCAATTCAGAAAAAGCCAGCAAAGCTGCATGGATCAGGAAGATCAAAGGCCTGCCTATAGATAATTTCATGAAGCAAGGAAAAATAGCAGCCCCTGAACTTGGTCCAAACATATTTATCTGAACCAGCCTTGGGAAATTACAACGTCTTACAATAAACAGAAAGCCAAGTATATGTTCATGTTTGGCCTCCTTTTTATTTTATTTTATTTTTTTTTTAGTGTTCCCTGGCAATTAACATGGGGATTCTTAATTGTCTTCCTATAAGCCAAATAACTGATATTATCAAAGTAAGAAAACAGAGGGAGGCTGGGAGAGGTTGGCATTTGTATTCCCACTGAAAACCATTCAATGAGACTTACAGAAGCACAATTTCATGGATGGAGAATGGGGAAATGATCATTGGAAGTTAAATACCACTCATCACTACCAATTCACTGCTATCATTTTTGTACCAAATGAACTGATGGGATTGTATCAGAATAATGCATTGGAGTTCCATGGTACTTTTGCTGATGAAGCTTGTTGAGTTAAAAATTTAAAAGGAGAAACTCTCAGTGGGGTTGACCTATTGCATCTGAGAACATTACAATTTCTTTTTCCAATCAGGGCTAACTCCTGTGGAAGAGAATTAAGCATATTCACCCTTTTTACAAAGGGGCCCACTTATATGGAGTGTGTTGAGGTTTCTACTTACACCTTCTGGAGATAGTATTATAGTCCAGGAGGTAATTTAGAAGAGTGCAGCCCACCATGAGGGCTATGGCCCATTGGAGAGCTCAAGCTGCATGCAAAGGGGAGAGCTGCTACTCAGAGGCTCAGCATGAGTGTAGGATGCTGTGAGACAATAGAAAATTATATTGGTCTCTGCCCCTGGTTCCTGGCACAGAGCTCCTGAAACCCTTGTAAAGTCATAAGTGATAAGAGGACTACGAGTATCTTCTGTTCTAATGAGGTGACTCTGGGTGGGCTCCTGGATGGGGGATGGTCACTAAGGCAGACCAAGCCATGATGAGAATTTTCAGCCCAATCCCCATTCTTTAGAGAGGAAATAGGGGCCGGAAATGGAGCTAATGATTGATCATGCCTAAGTGAGGAAGCTCCAAAAAAATCCCAACAGTAGGGGGTTCAGAGAGCTTCCAGATTGGTAAACAAATCCAGGTACTGTGAGGGTGACACACCCCAACTCCATGGAGACAGAAGCTCCTGCACTCAGGACTCTTCCAGACCTCACTCCATACCTCTATTCATCTGCCTGTTCATTTGTATTTCCAAACTTTTTGGCACCAGGGACTAGTGTTGTTAGGAGAATCTAATGCCTGATGATCTGAGATGGAGCTGAGGTGGTTCTGATAGTGCTGGGGAGCAACTGCATATATAGATGAATCTTCCCTCTCTCTCCCCGCCACTGACCTCCTGCTATGAGGCCTGGTTCCTAACAGGCCATGGACCAGTACTGGTCCGCAGTCCAG
Source organism: Macroglossus sobrinus (assembly GCA_004027375.1). NCBI lineage: Eukaryota > Metazoa > Chordata > Mammalia > Chiroptera > Pteropodidae > Macroglossus > Macroglossus sobrinus. The sequence continues at coordinate 367,323 of PVKZ01001069.1, read as the reverse complement.
GGTTGGGAACCTCTGCTTTTTCATATCCTTTCAAACACTGGTAAGTTTAAGTGTTTTCCTGAGTTCTGTGAGCTGCTCTAGCAAATTGAACTCCAGGATGGGGGGTGGGTAGTTGGAACCTTTGATCTATAGCTGGTTGGTCAGAAGCACAGCTGATAATCTGGACTTGTGACTTGTGGCATCTGAGTGACTGTGTGTAAGTGAGTCTTGTAGGACTGAGCCCTTAACCTGTGTGATCTGATGCTAACTCCAGGTGAATAGTATCAGAATTAAATTATAGTATACCCAGCTGGTTTCACAGATAATTGCTTGGTGTGGAGAAAAACCTCCATACATTTGGTGACCAGAAGCGAAGTGTTTTATGTGTAGTAAAGAAGACACACAGGAGAGAAACACAGTAGGGAAGAACTGTTTTTTGTCTTTTTTTTTTTCCTACATAGGAGATAAACGGAGAGTTTTCTCTGCAGATGGTAATGAATTCAAATAGAATGCAAAACAAAAACAACAAAAACAAAACCTCACAACCCACACACTTGGCATGGGCAGCCTAATGCAAAGGTCACCTGTTCAAAGCCTCTGTTTTCATTTCCACGTGCAAGAATACAATTGTTTGCCATGCTTTCTCTTCTTTGAGAAAATTTTCATTATTAATATATTAGGTTTAAAGTAGCACTGGCAAATAGCCATGTAAAAAATCATAATTTTAATAGAATCGCCTCAATTAAAGAAATATAATACACATTCCATGAACTTTCCACAATAGTTGGATGTAGGCCAGTGCAGGCAGGATGTTGTTATACTAATTTCAAAGCTGATTTACAGCTCCTGAATTTCAGGTCCTTCAAATGGGCAAGGTCACACCATTAGCAACTAAACTTAAAACAGTAATAACAGTACCATCTCCTATTTACTAGGTCCTTAACCGGTAAGATACTATTATCATCCCCACTTTACAACAGAGAAAAGACTTCCACAGAGATTTGATAACCGGTAAGTGGAGGAGGCGGGGTTCAAACCGAAAAGCTTAATTTCCAGGGCCCCGCGCTCTCAAACTCTGTTTCCCGGTGTCTTCCACAATTATACTGTCCATTGTTTACTCGAGTTCTCTTGCTTTGCTATTAATAACTTTTTACCCCGTTGCAGGAGCACTTTAATTTTTTTAAGTGCTTCTAAAATTTAAGATATAAATGTAATAGTGTAAAGGAAAACGTTGTAAAACAAAAATGCAATACGAAATAATAAAGCCCCACCCCGTCTTTAGGACATTGGTGCAGGTAGGAATAACACCTCTTAGGTAGCAAAAACATCTCTACGTGACAAGCCACGAAGCTTGCAACCTAAATCCAACCGCCGCACTGGGCTCCTTTCCCAGCGTTTTTCTCTCCGGCTAGGACCCGCTCCCGCCCCAGTATGCGCACCTAGCCCTGCTCCCTGGTCGCCCCGCCCACTTTCTCGCCCCGCCCCGTCCCGGTCCGCGTAATACAGCTCTCCGGGATAGCCCGGCCGGTGCACTCGCCCCGCCCCCATGCCCTCCACGCCGCTGCGCTCGCTTCTCCCGCGCGGCACCTGGAAGCGGAAGGGTGGACGTGCTGGGGCTTGTACTTTGGCTCTTCCTGGCCTCTGCTGACCTTCCGTGTCGGTTCCAGTGCCCGCCTAGCTGCTGTCGCGCTGACGTGGCTCCCGGAAGTGGGGCTGGCTCAAAGCCGCCATGTTTCAGCAGGTGAGGGGCTGTGGCGCGGGGTGAGGGCGGCGGTGGCGGCGGGGGGCTCGGCTTGGAGGATGGGCGGGGCGCGAGTCGGGCGTCTGAGGCCGTGGTGTTAGCGTCCCGGCTCGCTACCCGTGTTGGAGGAGGAGCAGAGTGGGCGGAAGAGGTGGGGGGGGGCGTTTTTTGCCCGGGGGCTGGGCGCTGTGAACCCTTCGGTGGCGGGAGACCCATGCTGTTCTGAGAGGGAACAGCTTCCGGGTGACAAAAGCGCATTGTCAACAAACGCGGAGCGCCCGGGGCCGGGCTGCAGAAACGCTGTCCTCTGTGAAATTACGCTGGTCTTTCTCAACCGTTCGTGAATAGCCGAGGGGGAACACCTTGACGTTTAGGAGTGCGCTGCGATTCTGTCGTAATAGGAGGCACCGCCAGGCCCTTGTATTCGTTGCTAGACTAATATTGAATTGGTAGCGGTTGGTGGCTGACCACATCTGTGCCCTTAGTTACAGTCAGCAGTTTTTCAACCAGAGATTGATGAGAATAATTTAATCTCCTTTAAAAATTTTTTGCTGTTTATAGTGCACGAAATTTCACTTAGATCGTTATTAATTAATTAATTTTGATAGATTTGTATGGCTCAGGCACTGTTTCAGGCCTTGGGATAGGGCTGTGAACAGTACAGTTTTCTTGCCCAGAATTGCCGAGTACACTGTAGGGTGCTGAGGGATGGGAGCTTGTCGAGGGCTTGGAGTGGGAAGATATAAGAAGCTATGTAACTAAAGATATTTTCAGATAATAATAGCAAAGAAAAGGTGGTGTAATAGCATGTATCTGAGAATAGGACAACCTTAGGATTTATGGTCAGGAAAGACTATTCACGAGGTGAATTGAATGGACAGAATCCAGCGATGGTTAAATTAGGCTTTCTCAACCGGCACCCTGGCTGAAGGAGGCTGGAAACACACACAACCGGACTGATCCCTCCTTAAGTTTGTGATCATGGACCTCAGGTGAGCCCTTCACACTGCCAGGCACTCATCACTAGTTTCCATTGTTCCCCCACTCTCACCCTCCTGGGCCACTAATAAAACCTTTCTCCTCAAACTGTTAACATTTCTCCTTTATCTTCATTCAGCTTGTTTCACAGAAAATGGAAGCCATCAGAAGAAAATTTTCACACCACCTGCCATCCTCATATTTGCCCATAATTCTTGTATATTCTTTCTCTCTTTTATTGTAATTGAACTGTCTGTGCTCCATTCCTAGGCTGTGCCCTCTTCTTATGCACTGATTTCCATCTCATCTGGCCTGCTGAAAGGCATCGATTGAGAAATTCTCCCTTCTCTCAGCATCATTTTTATCCCTTTTTATAAGCTTGGTTACATGGCCTAGAAATGTGTTCTAATTGCACCTACCTTAAAAACTCCACATGCCCTTTCAGCTATCATCCCATTCTTTGCTTGTTGAGAAACCTGTCTACACTTGTCTCTTAATTCTTCTATTCTCTCTTCTATCTAGTCTAGTTAGGCTTTCTCCCTCCTTCCTCTGCCATATTGAAATGCTCTTATTGAAGTCATTGATGACCTGTTAGAAATACAGTAGTCACTTTTTGGTTTTCATCTTGTGAGCAGCATTTGACATAGTTGATTGGATCCTCCTCCTGGAAATACTTTCCTTTTCTGGTTTTCAAGATACCACCCTTTCCCGGTTCACCTCCTACTCCATAGCACCCCCACTGCTTATTCCTTCCAAATCTTTTTGACTTTAAATATTGGGGTGCCCAGAGTCTGTCTTTGGCAACTTCATCTTTTTAGGTGCTAAGGACAAAAATTTTGGAATCTCCTTTTCTCCTATCCCACATTCAACTCATCAGCAAATCCTGTCAGTTCTACCATAAAATATGTTTGTTATCTGGCTGCTTTTCACCCCTTCCACTGCATTCACTTTAGATCAAACCATTACTATTTGATTTCTTACTGGATTAGCCTCCTGACCAGTTTTGTGTCTTTGTCTTTTCCCTCTTGTCCTCTTACCCTTTCTTTCCAGATTCTTAACACAGTAGCCAGAATTTTCTTTTTAACACATTTCTTACCTTCTCTGATTCTGACCCTTCTGTGTTCCTCTAATAAGGATCATTGTGATTACATTATTGGGACTACCTGGATAATCCAGGGTAATTTTCCCATCTCAAGATACTTAACCTCGGCAATTTTTTTTTTTTCCAAGTAAATTTACATATTCACAAGATTCAAGGATTAGAGCCTGGACTTCTTTGGTGGAGCGAGAGGAGGCATTAGTGTACCTACCACAGTAAATAGAGGGGGATGGCCTAAGACAAGGGCTTAGAGGTGTACAGGGACCAGATTCAGACATGTCATGATAAGGAGTCTATTTTTCAGCCAAAGTGCTATGAGTTTTAAGTAGGGGAAGGCTATGATCTAATGTGAAAAAGTCACCTTGGTTGCTGGATGGAGACTGGACTATTGGGATCAAAGGCCGAAGGCCTCAGCTTTTCATTCCATAGTATCATACAGTAGATCTCAGTCTTGACTGCATGTTATTATTATCTAGAGAGCTTTAATAAATCCAGACACCCAGACCACACCCCAGACCAGTTACATCTGAATTTCAAGGTGGGACCCAGGTATAAGGTTTTTTTCTTTTTTTCTTGTTTTTGAAAGCACCTCAGGTAATTCTAGCCTGTAGCCAAAGCGGTGAGAACCACTGGTTTCAGATTGGAATTCATTTTACCTTTCAAGCATCAGTTCCTACTTCACTTCTCCCACCTTTCACTTACTCTGTAGCCTTCCTGGCCATTCCTTGTACATACTTTGCACATTCTCACTTCTGTGCCTTTGAAAATATACCTAGTTGAGGGACTAGAGTGAGCAGGAGGCCTCTTTGCTCTGTCAAGGCCCAGCTGAAAAACTCTCCTTCAGGAAGCTTCTCCAGAGCTCTTTCTTTTCCTGTGCTCCCATTTGTACTGGCACTGATCTCAATCTGCCTTGTGTTATAGGTGATTGCCTCCTTTTGTGTTCACGAATACCTTCAACAAATATTTTACTGCCTTGCCTGACACTGCTGGACACTAGGGTTTATTATAGTGTAATGACGGACCATGCCTTAATAGTAGCTTAGAGTCTGGATGCATGTAGGAGTAGATGTACAGTAATAATATCCTGAGATAATTGTTCAAATGGAGATTTGTTCAAGTGCTATGGGAACAGGGGAAATGGTGTTTATAATAATCAATTTATCATAGGAAAATGAAGTGACATGGTTTCCATGTCAGGAGGATTACTCAGTGGATATGAGAGGCCAATATAGAGCTGAGGGTGAGACTAGAGATAAAATCGGAAGCGGGTGAGGGGTGACACTAGTAAAGATATAAGAAGCAGATTCATGTGGTTGAGGCAGAAGGTGAATTGCAGTGAGTTGAGGTGTAAACCACTCTTAGAAGCCAAAAGTCATGAAAGGAAGGAACACTATGGGAAGGAAAGTAGAAAGTAGAATAGAAGGGGAGATTCAGAATCAGGGTTTTAAAAAAATCTTTGTGCAATAAAGAATACTTGAAGTTTATATACTGATTAGAAACATCCAGTAGAAAGCTTTGTTGATATAAGAAAGTATAAAGGGAAAATTGATGAACAGGCCCCAGAGGAGGCAGGAAAAGAAGTGATTCCAAGTAGTTGGTTTTGCTTTGGATAAAAAGAAAGTTAGGAGAAGGGGTCAGAGAAAGAAGTATGCTGACAGATGATTCTGTAAAGGATCCCCAAATATTGAGTTTATCTCTGATAGCTTCAGCATTCTCTGTCACTTTGCAGTAGCATCATCTCTACGCTGGTGGTTTTCTCACAGGACTCAGCAGCTTGCGTAGGGATGGATTACCACATGGGCCTGAACGAACTGTACATGCCCTTTTCCTAGGTTGTGAATTCCAGTTGTTTGTGACCACATCTTGTCTCCCATTTTGACTAACATGCTGCCTTGTGTGTAGTTGGCATGCACATACTGAATTTCATTTTGCTTCATGGATGTTTAATTTTCCTATTAGGACAGTAATGATGACACTGAAGATGTTGCACTGTTTGATGCAGAAGAAGAAACAGCTAATAGACCAAAAAAATCCAAAATCAGGTATGAGGATACATTTTAAGAATTGTGTTAGTGTCTAGTGCTGTTCTGGTGCCAGCGTTTCTGATTCAAGGCACAGTAGTTGTAATGTATTTATGAATATTGTATATTGCTACTATGATCTGAAGATCTGAGACAAAGATGACAATTCATACTGGTATATGGAATTTTACTCTGAGTTTTCAAAGTTGCAAATCCAGTTATGTGAATATAGATATATTGCATTTTGATTTATTGTGCAAATTTCAGAATTGCCTCTTTTGTATGAACTAACGTGAAAATACCAAGCAAAAGAGATTTCTATTCCATATTTAGTTCTCTCTAAAAAAATTCACTTAATGAAATAAAATTCTATATAAACCTTAAAAACATTATACTGAGAGACGCCCGTCACAGAAGACCGCATATTGTACAATTTTATTAACTTTAAATACCTATAATAGGCAAATCTCTAAAGGCAGAAAGTAGATTAATGGTTGCCTAGGGCTAGAGAGGGGTGGAGTTAGGGTAAATGAGGAGTGACTGCTGAGGGGTAAGGGTTTCCTTTGGGGGCAATGAAAAGTTCTAAAATTGATTGTACGATTCTGTGAATATACCAAAAACTATTGAATTATGTACTTTAAATAGGTGAATTGCATGGTATATGGATTAATGTCAATAAAGATGTTAAAAAAACAACAACTCGACCTGATGGTTGCTTTGTCTTAATGCCTGAAATGATTTCTGAGGGCCTATAAATTCTTTTGTTATGAGTTTTGGACATACAAGAATAGGATTTAATCCTAAGAATATGGTTTCCTTATTCCTTCAAGCTTAGTAAAGTTTATTATTATTTTGTGAAAGTTTATATTCAACGAGTTGTTAAAGTCATGTTTTCATAGTATATTTGCTATGATAACAGGGCCTAGTCAAATAATGGGACTTAGGAAAAAAGAAGTAGCAGATTGCTGCCTTTTCAAATCATCTCTTTTATTTTTACCAAACTGCATGATTATGCTGTGGCTGAAGCATCTTTCATCTACATCTTCAGTACCTGTGTAAAATGTAATTGTATTTCTTTTATTATGTTTTTGGTTTTCAGACACCCAGTGGCATCATTTTTCCATTTATTCTTTCGAGTCAGTGCAATTGTAGTCTATCTTCTCTGTGAATTGTTCAGCAACAGCTTTATTGCCTGTATGGTGACAATTATCTTGTTGTTGTCATGTGACTTTTGGGCAGTCAAGGTAGGTTTAATTGTTTAAATTTTGAAATCATATTTAATATGTAAGACAGTAAAAAAATTACAGCATTTTGGATTGGCATTAATTTATCTTTTTGTTACTTTAGGCTTCATCTGGGTTAGAATGCCAGATATATTTAGATTGCATGTAGATTATTATACTACTTACTTGTCTGTGCCTTATGTCTGTGTGTAGATCAGCTTTAAAATTAATAAAATGTAACAAGCAGTTACAGACTCTACATATACTTCTAATATATACCACTGGTTTTGCTTCAGGGTCACCTCCAGCTGTGTTGTGTATGATTTCTAGATAAGACCGCAGGATAGTTTGTCTGCAAATAGTTAAGGAGTACCCACCATTTGCAAAAGCTCTTATGTGAGCTCTAGGGTAGTATTTCTCAACTATGGCCAATTGTTCCTCAGGAGGTATTTGTCAAAGTCTGAAGACATTTTTGGTTATCATGACAGGAGTGGGGAAATGTGCTGTTGGCATCTAGTGAGTAGAGGCTAGGGATGCTGCTAAACATCTTATAATGCACAGACAGAAGAGTCCCCCACAACAAAGAGTTATCTAGCCTCAAATGTCAGTAGTGCTGAGGTTGAGAAACCTTGTTGTAGGGAATAGAAAGGAGTGTAAGAAATGTTGTTTTTTTAAAAAATGATGGCTTAAAAACTGCCACCCTTTTATCTTGATTAAATTACTTATAGATATTGAAACAATTGAGATATGAAACAAAATTGAAAAGTCAAGTTGGGGAAATGATTAAATAAACTTGGGAAAGGGCATAGGCAGCGTTCTGAACCTCGTTAGAACAGAGATGTGTGATAATTTTTATAAACCTTAATGCAGTTATCAAGAGAAGAGATAATTATTAAAAAATAAAAAAGATAAAATTATTTTAAAAAATTAAGAAATTAAAATATAACCTCTATATGGGGCTTTTGTTTTATTCCTTCCCCTGACAGGTAGAGTAAAAAAGTTAAATAATGGTTTTAAAATTTTAATGGTAATTATTAGTAAAATTTAAAATAAGTTGTCTTCCACATTGCAGAAGATAGGAGCAACTAAAACAGGTTCATACAGCAAGAGAAGGAAATGAAACGTATTAAGGAAGCTTAAATTTCACAAGGCATAGTACAAGGTGATGGAAGTAGTAGCAAATTATAACAGTAAATGTAATTTGATTAAACTCTTTTAGAAGATAAGAAGTCTAAGATTGGGTCAAAAATCAAAAGTTCAAACAAAAAGTTCTAACTAAAATTGCAACATTAGAAAAAGTAAAAAAAAAAAGCAAAGGTAACATCAGACCAATTCAAACAGAAAAAAACTTGGCACTATAATATCGTTAGACAAAATAGAACTGAGATTAAGACAGCAGTCAATGGAACAAAAAAGATCATTTTATGAATCATGGTGTCACATATGAATCATAATGTCACAGAATGACATTACACAAAACTACGTATAGTGAAAAACTAGAGACACTAGACCATGGAAGGAACATTATTGTGATATTCTGAATGAAATAACAAGGTCACTGTAATTGCAGTATTTGGAACTTTGTATGTAAAGAGATAAATTAATACCTTTTTTTTAGTTCCTTTTCAGCAGCATTTACAAAACATTCTGCAACATGAGCAAAAATTGATTAAATAGCACAACTAAGAAAATTCAAATAAATTGCTCAAAGCAGCTACATTTTCTAGTCCAGTGCAACAAAACTAGAAATTATAAAAAATGCTTGTCAAAACTGGAATTACAAAAGCCAGCCTGCCAAATATTTTTGGCTTAAAAAGGAAACAAAAACTGTAAATAATAGATTATACACACATAATGACAGTGATCTTTTACACTCAAACTTTTGGAATGTGTCTAAAACTGAATTCAGAGGAAAAACAATAGACTAAAGGCTTTTATTTTTATTGGTCCAGAAGTTTAGAAAACAACAATAAGCTTAAGAGAAGTTAGGAAAATACACTTAATATTGACAAAAGCTGAAAGTAAGGAATTGGAAAATGGAAAAATAGAAGAGTTTGAAATATTCTTAGAGATGTTATTTGAAAATGCCAATAAACTAGATCTCTGGCTGATCTTAGTCTTTGCCAGCTCTTTTTTTTTTTATTTAGCATTTCTTTAAATGTTAGCATTTCTACAAAATGAATTTTAGTTTTTAAGGTTTCATCTTTTATTCTTCTGTATTCTTTTCCTAAGCAGTATCATCTGTGCTTCTGATTTCAGTTGCTTATCTCCAGATCTGGTTGACTCCCAGATCTCTTATCCATCCGTCTTGACATTTTTACTTTGCTATCTTGAAGGCATCTCAAATTCAGTATATATAAAATACTTCTTGTCATCTTTCAGCCCCCAAGTGCTACTCTTCCATCAGTGTTCCTTTTTGCAGGGCCTGGAATTACTATTTTTTACTTGAGCAAACCAGAAATATATGAATTGCTTTCTTCCTATCCCACATCCAGTTAATCACCAAGTCCCATAAATCCATAGATTTTATATTCTCCTGAGGCCTTCCAGGCCTACTTTTCTACCTTGAGTGTTATCCTTCTCTCATTACTTTAACACAAGAATTCCTTTTTGGGCCATGGACTCCTTTTCATAGTCTCTTGAAGCTATGACTAATATTTTTAAAAACATAAAAGCAAATACATAAGATTACAAAGGAAATCACATACTGAAATATAACAAAAACATTAAAAAGGCAAATTTCTGATTTAGTGATATCTACTTTATTAATGCATTAAATAGCAAAATCTAGCAGCTTCGAAAGCATCGATGAGCATAAACTATATTTTATGATAACTAACAAGTATAGTATAATATGAAAAATCTGCTTTTTATTGTGACATAATCACAGGTACTCTTAATTCTACTGTGGTTGATTGTATACATCCATAATTTAAAGATAAGCTAAATTTTAGCCATAAGTTAAAGATAAATAAAGATAAATTTTTTCCCCCATCCAAGTTCACAGTACCCCTGAATTTATTAGTGGACACCACTAATTAAAAATCTCCTGCATTATTGATTTCTACCTATTCTTTAAATTTCATTCTAAATGTTGATTCCTCAGAGAGACATTTTCTTATTCATGACTAGATCATATTTCCCAGTTAATTTCTTAAGGCATCCCATTCTTCTCCCTCACAGTACTTATCAAGGTTGGTAGTGGTACATATGCACATTGGTTGACTGCCTCTCTTATACACAACACTTGAAGCTCCATGAGGTCAGGGAATGTTTCTGCTATCACCATTTTATTATCAGCACATAGTAAGTGCTCAACAAATATTTGTTGAGTAAATAAACATTAGGAAATCTGCCAATATAATTTGTTAACTTTAGTAAGAGGAAAAGAGCTTGGGACATTTGAGGTACTGAGTGAAGGCCAGTACCTATAACTACTGTCTTAGTCAGATTGGGCAGCTGTAAAAACACCATAGACTGGTGGATTATAAACTACAGGAATTTATTTTCCAAGTTTTGGAGACTGGAAATCTAAGATCAGGATGCCAGCATGGTTGGCTTCCGGTGAGGATCCTCTTCCAGATTCCAGACTGCCGACTTCTCGTATCCTCACATGGTAGAAAGCAGAGAAAAGTTCAAAACTCTCTCTTCACTCTTAAAAGGGCACTAATCCCATTTGTGAGGGTTCCACCCTTATGACCTCAGCTAATCCTAATCACTTCCCAAAGGCCCCGTCTCCTGATATCACATGGTGGGGGATAGAGTTTCAACATTTGAATTCTGGGAGACACAAGCATTCAGTCCATAACAACCATTTTTAGAGATACACAGTTTTAAAAGAAGTATAGCTATAATCAAGGTAGATAAGAACAGGTCACAATAGCTAAACAGCAAGGGGTTTAGAAGTACGTAAGGGAACTGGAGAAAGGACAAGAGTTCAGTAGGGAAAAGAGAACGGTAATGTTTATGGATATGCTTACTCTGTCACTTCCACCTCTGCTGGTCCTACTATTGCCATTTTATTTAATCTTTTGTCCAGGTCTGTTATGTCATGGTCTTTAACTGAATATTGTGGAGATAAAGCTGATGTTATTTTGTTTGTGAAATGGTACAGTAAGATATGACCTATGGTAGATCTTTAATGTTTTTAAAATGTGTGTTTATATATTAATCTTTGCTAGAATGTCACAGGTAGACTAATGGTTGGCCTACGTTGGTGGAATCGTATTGATGAAGATGGAAAAAGCCATTGGGTGTTTGAGTCCAGGAAGGTAAATTGCAACCCCCCTTTTTTTAAGTGTCATTCAGTAAATTATGTGTAGATTAAGTTAGAATATTTAAGGATGGAATATTCAAGATTAAAAATACTACCCCAAAACACCTGGCATGTAAACCAGGTGGTCTAAAACTTACTACATTTTTTGACTAGTTCAGACTGGAAACAGGCATGTACAGGAAAGAATCCTCAGAGAATAGACTTTGGATCAGAGCTTACACAGTGTGCTAAGCTGCCTATCAGGGGCTACCGATAAAGGATCTCTTTTTGATGGCTTAATGTTGCCTGGCCTGATATAAGTGCTTCCAATAGCTTGTTCTATCCTTGCTGCCATGGTCCTCTTCTATTTGGGAGCTGGAAAAAGAAATAGAAGGATTGCAACTGGATAGAAAATGTGAATTCATCTAAGTAGTCTGTTTTTAAATTATGTTTTTAGGAGCCCTAGGGTACTCTTTAGGGTTAGCTGCTCGTCAATAGTGAACATTTAGTTTCCTTGTGGAAATCAGTTTAGGAAGCATAGGACAAAATTCCTGGAGACAGTTCCAATGAAATGGGCTTCTACTTGGAAGGGCCTTGACAAATACTCAGAAAGCAGCATTTATATTATAAAATCTACCTTGGAAACAGCTTACCAGCCTTTTAAATTCCTGGGTTTTGCTAAGATATTGTGATCATTGCCCAGAATCACTTAATTCTATTTTTGTTCTCTGGATCCTGATTTGATCTTTTTGGATGATCTTCATGCAAGAAGGTATCATTCAAAGCTTCCTTATGAATAAGCAGTATCTAAGTGCAAGAACTGAATAGAAGCCCATTAGAGACAACCCTTAAACTGCCTACTCTACCCTGAAGATGCTGAATTCTTAATTTAAAACAAAATGTATTAAAACCAGTTTCTAAATTTACAGTAGTGGTAGATCTACTGTTATTTGGCGGGGGGCAGGAGGGAGTAGGTGGCAGGGGGTATTCTAACTTAGGACTTGGATGGTCTGTATTTATTTGAATTTGAGGGTAGGGTGTTTTTTAAAAATGTTAAACTTTTTACTGATCGGTATCACAAAATGTTGGTTATTAAATTCATAGTTTTTTTTTTTTTTTTTTTTTTGTAGATGTCCCCTGAAGAGAATAAAACTGTTTCAGAGGCTGAATCAAGAATCTTTTGGTTAGGACTTATTGCCTGTCCAGTGCTGTGGGTGATATTTGCCTTCAGTGCTCTCTTCTCTTTCAGAATAAAGTGGTTGGTGAGTATCAGTGTGGAACTACTGAATAATCAATTCATTAAGATGTCTGATGGATAATCATAGTAAGCATCTATCTTTGTTGACATCAGGGATTTATCTTGAATAGGCAACTTCATGTATTTCCCAAATTCAGCTTCCCAACTCTACCTTTTAAGTACTGGCAAGCAGAGTCCCATTAAAGACCCCACCCATTTCATCAGTTCTCCAGGTGCCTAGCAGAATTTTGATTTAGCCCACCTACAGAGATTACCATATTCTACCTACAGTTATTACCATATATGCCACATTATCTTGTAGCCTAGGGATGTTCAATAAACTCTAGACAAACATGTTTAGTTTAATTTGTAACTAACAGAGTGGACTTTTTGAAAATATTAGTTGGTGACCTGTTCTGGTCATCTATTGCTTATATAGTAAATCTTCCCAAAACTTAGTGGCTTAAAACATCAGTCATTTTATGATCTCATAGTTTCTCTGGGTCAGGAGCTTGGAAAGGGCTTGTCTGGAGGTCTGGTTTTAGATCTTATGTAGTTGCAGTCAGACAGCTGCCACTGTGGCTGGAGTGGCTGGCTAGGGGCTGCTTGGGCATTTCCTCTTTATGAGGTCTTGTGGCCTTCCACATGGTCACAACACATGGCTAGTTTGGGCTTCCTCATTGCCTGGTGGCTTCACGGCATTTAGACTGCTTACTTGGATAGTCACAGCTCCAATTAAGAGTATTTCAGCTCACAACCTGAATTACTTCTTACAGCTGTATTAGTTTGCTCAGGATACCATAACAAAGTACCATAGACTGGGTGGCTTAGACAACAGAAATTTATTTTCTCACAATTCTGGAGCCTGGAAGTATGAGATCGAAGATGTTGGCAGGACCAGTTTCTTCTGAGGCTTCTCTCCTTGGCTTATAGATGACCATCTTCTCAATATGTTTTCATATGGTCTTCTGACTGTATGTCTGTGTCCTAATTTCCTCTACTTATTAAGGCCATTATAAGTTGTATTGGATTAGTGACTGCATTTTATTTTAATTACCTCTTTAAAGATACCATCTCTAAATGCAGTCATGTATTGGGATACTGGGGTTAGGACTTTAACATATAAACTTTTGGAGGACGGAATTCAGCCTATTATAATAACCTAGCCTCAGAAATCACTGTATTACTTTGCCACCTATCCATATTCAAGGGAATGGGAATTAGGCCCTACACTAGTGGTCCTCAGCCTTTATGGCACCAGTCGACCTGTGCTCCTCAGAATCTAATGCCTGATGACCTGAGGTGGAGCTGAAGCGGTGATGCTAGTGCTGGGGAGCTGCCGCAAATATACATGAAGCTTTGCTCATTTACCTGCCACTTACCTCCTACTGTGCAGCCTGATTTCTAACAGGCATGGACCAGTACTAGCCCCGGGGTTGGGGATCCCTGCTTTACACCTTGATTAGGGGGTGGAAAGAAGTGTAAGAAGGTTTTAGAAGAGCATGTAGAACAGGAGATATTGTTGCTACTATCTTTGGAAAATACAGTCACTTGACCCAAACTGTGAGTCATATCCTTTTAATAGTTGAATTTGTCTTATTTCACTATTGATATTCAGATATATTTTAGCCTAAATTATACTTTTTTCCCTATTTTTAATATTTTCTTGTCTCTGTTAGATAGGTTCTCTTTTTCTTTGTGTGTACACATGTATAAAGATTTTACTCTTATGATTTGGAAGGTTTGTTGTCTAGTTTTTCTAGTAGTTATCTTTATTACATGCTAGTATCATACCCTCTTTCTATTGATTTCCTGCTATGAAAGATGGTAAAGTTAACACTCGTGCTTTCTTCCACCATTCCTCCCTGCTTTCACTTCTGAAGTTTTGTTGGTTATACAGTTGACCCTTGATTAACATGGGGGTTAAGGATGCCAACCTCCATGTAGTTGAAAAACTATAACTTTTGACTCCCCCCAAACTTTACTATGTAGTCTTATTTTAGTTATTTTAAGTAATACACTTAAACTTGTTTATTGACTTACAGACTGTTTAGCAAGGAAATGAAATACTATTATTTCCTCTTTCATTTCTTCCTTTTCTATTACCTGAGTTTTGTTTGTTCCAGTATTGTTTTTGTTGTCAAGATTTATAACAGTTACCTTTTGAAATGATATTTCTTATTGGTTGTTCAGTCTTTGATCTATAGTATTTTAGAGTATATTGATTTAGTCTTTTTTATTGCAGCTTTTTCTTTTACCTCCTGGTTGGCTAAATTTTGTTGTTGGGTGATTTTTTTCAAAAAACTTGTAGAAGTTATTTTTCTTTTTGGCTCTGCATGTTTAACTATATTAGCCTATTGACTATTTTTGAATGATAGCTTGGCTAGGTTAATATTTTTGGGTCACAGCTTCTTTCAGCATTTAGAAGATTATTACTTTATCATTTTCTTACATGGAATTTTGCAGAGAAATTTGCGGCCAGGCTTACTTAATTAACCTCCGTGTGAGTGAATCATTTTTCTCCTTGGACAAAGAATTTTTTTTTCTTAAAGTTTTAAAATATAACCAGAGTGTCTTTGTGTTTATCTTTTTCTATACTGATTTTTCTGGCAACTGTATGCCCCTTTAATATGCAGATGCAGGTTTTGCTTGGAATCAGGAAAATTGTCTTCTGTAAAGTCTTTAAATTTATTTATGTTCTATTTTTTGGCTACTCTAATTCTGAGGTATCAGTTATCTCTGTTGGATCATTTTTATGTATTCTCATCTGCCACTTTTAATTGCTTCGATCTCTCTTTTTCCTTTTTATTTTTTCATTCAGCAGATATTTTTAAGAATTTGCCATATGCCAGAGCTGTTTCAGCACTGGGGATAATGTGAGGGGCCAGATAAACAAGATAACTTCTCAGATTGCGCTTATGCTAAAGTGGAACAGAGTGTAGACAGACAGTAGATAAGAGAGTGGAGGAGGGAGGTGGGATATTAGAAAGATAATGATACAAGATGAGAGAGTGGAGAGTGCAAGGGAGAGTGCAAGTGGGTTACTTTAGGCTGGGTGGTCAGCAGAGGCTTCTCTATTTCTTTAACTGCCAGCTCCATTTTCATCTTCTGTTGTGTTATCCCACTTTCATTGTCTTTGAATTCTCATCTTTAGATTCTTCCATAGGGTGAAGTATTCCCAGGAATGCTTTTACTTTGGTGGATTATATTTCTTTCAGTGTAGATTCTTCACCTATCTTTTGCATACTGTATTCATTTCTTATTTTTGTTTTTCCTATTATGGTTTTACATAGATGCCTTTCCCTTTTCCCCTCATTTTGCTCCTGCTTACAGTGGGAGCTCTGTCTGGACCTTCTTTTTATGCTGGCTTAGTGTGAGTGAGTTCCCCTTGACTGCCTTCTCGTGTTGTCTGAGATATCTGGGCTCTACTATGAGCTAGAGTTTAAATGCTGTCTTTGGTGGCCTGAGGAGAAGAATGTAGCCAGGCGTCTGGCTGCCGTGGCTGGCTTGCTGGGGTTTTTGCCATCTTTTCTGTAGTGGAGTTCTTGTCTTCTGGTTGGGTATGTTCTCTATTCTGATTATACTCTCCTGCTTTATATTGTGCATGAGGATCTGGAGCCTTAGCATCCATCAGGGAGAGTCAGCCCAGTCTTTCTTTAGCAGTTTTCTCTTCTCTAAAACAGAGCTGGGAAGGTTATGCGAAAAATAGTTTAGGTTCCTAAGACCACAAGGTGGGAAGGTGGCATCACTCAGGCACTCCATGAGTCTCTCCCACCCTTAAGACCCTCTTAAGGCTTGATGATTGGGTGTACTTCCTCTCCTCCTACCCCACCAGGGAGTAGCTGCTGGGATTTTCCTACCTTTGTTGGGTTTTTATTGGTTGGGAGGGACTTCCGCTCTCAAGTCTGTTTCTGCATTTTTTCTTAGGGCTATCTGTATGCTCTACCTTGTGAGTTGTAAGGGGCGATGGTTATTAGTGAAATTTCCCTTAGAGCTTCCTTGAAGAGTTAGGAGCTGTGTAGAACGACACCAGGCTGGCTCTTTCTCTGATGACTAGCCTTTTTTTTTTTTTTCTTAATATCTATTAATGCCAGCTTATTTGCTTAAAAAAATTTTGTTATGCTCTTTTTATCTTAGGGGGAGGAAGATCTTGATAAATAGCTTCATCACACCATCGTAAACCAGAAGTCTGCTTGTTTTAACTTATAAATTTGTTTGTTATCATTGAATAACATCGATGCCTCAGTAGTACCCATGCTTAGTCTTTGAAGTTAGGTGCCTGTGGTTTGTTGGTGCATATATATCAAGGAGTGTCCCAATTTGAGCAGCAGGGGAAGTTGAAGGAAATTGATTTAAATAAAAATGTAGTTTTATGTTTATTTAGGTAACTAGGAACCTTATATAATTCTAATGTGTTTATTTCTATGAAACGTAAGTTGAGAACAAAGTACAACTCCATTTTCTTTGCTAGGGATTTGAACTTATTCCTTAATTAAGCATATAAATCCTCTCACTTGCTTCAAATCAGCTGTACAGCTTGTTAAGGAAAGTAAATCTGGATTAGAAAAAGATACTTTGTTTAGCTGACTTGTTTTTTACAGATATAAATGTTTCCCAGGTAATCCTTTAAATAGCAGATGAGTTTTTTTTTTTTTTTTTTTTTTTTTTTTTAAAGAAAGGGTTAGCAAACTATGATGTACAGGCCAGATTTAGCCCAACACCAGTTTTTATCAATTTTTGTTGGAACATACTCTTGCCTATTTGTTGACATATTGTCTGTTGCTGCTTTTGGGCTAGAATGGCAGAGTTGAGTATTTACAAGAGAGACCATATGGCCCACAAAGCCTAAAATGTTTATCTGGCCCTTTACAGAAAAACTTTGCCAACCCCTGTTCAGGAATATTTAACCATAGGATCCCCCTGTGTTGTCATAATTAACTTTTTGTCTATAACATTTAAAGAGTAGGCTTAAGTTTCTTATTCTCAATCCTTAATGATCTTAGTAGGGTCGCTTAAAGGATTTCTGATGTAGCCACAAGGTAGAAACAACTCTGCTAAAAGTACATTTCCTCCTAGTGCGGAGGAGTCCACTTCACTCTATCCCTGGTAACAGAAGACATACACCTGTTCATTGCTGCCTGGAGGCACTATTTGCTTTCCCAGAAGCCACATGACACACATGGGTTAGCATAGATAGATTCATCTCTGCATGCTCAGTTTATTGAACTTGATCTATTTCTTGATCACTCTTGAAGTACTTAAATAACATTTGAGCCTCTTGGATCTCATTTACTTTTTTTATATCTTTACTCACAGACCAATGGAAAATATTAAAGAGAATGGTCCCTCAACTCATCCCAGGGTTAGCATGGTGCCTGGCATATATCATATGTGTTTAATAAATATTTGTTAGGTGGATGATACAGAGCCTTGTGCAGAGTGTGCGTTTGGTCTATTCTGGCAAATGAAGGAGTTTTATTGGCACAACCCTCAGTTTGCAAAGTCATTTTCCTTTTCTTTCCCTTGACAGTCTGCCTTATGTCATTTATGGCATAGAGAAAGGTCAGTAAATTTTAGGCCAATAATCACTGATTATTTTCCTCTTTTGCAGGCTGTGGTTACCATGGGCGTGGTGCTACAGGGTGCCAATCTCTATGGCTACATCAGGTGCAAAGTGGGCAGTAGAAAGGATTTAACCAATATGGCTACATCTTATCTTGGAAAACAGTTTTTAAGACAGGTAAGTTTTCTCCTTGTGAGGATAATTTTGATGTGGTCAGTGAGTAATGCAATGATTTTTAACTCTTGTAGAGTTTAATTTTTATGAAATACTTAAAAGTTTTTTAAGGTACATATTTATTTAGATATGAGATATGATAAAATTAATTACTTTTAGAGGCTTTGAAGACATTTCAGATATGTATTTTCAGTGTCCTGAAATTATTTTAAAACCAGAGAAATAAACTATTGCTGACAATAATTTATTTTTAAGAATTAAATAAAAATTACATTTAGTTCAGTTGCTTTCCATTAGTTCTGGTGGCTCTTAACAATTTTGAAGAGATGTATGGTTTTTAGGATTTATAGTAAGAACAAGTAGAAATGAAATAAGACTTCTATAATTAGTTTTAAAATACTAATTTTTTTTTAGAATGGATTTTACTACAGTTCTCCAATATGAAGATTTAAATTAGGGTTTTTAATGGGATAAGTAATATTCATAGGCATATAGTTATTGGTTAAATGTCTTGGGAAAATTGATTAATGTCTGTGTTTTCATGCAGTAGATTGGGCAAATAGTAGTATAGTGGACAGTGGTTCTCAAACTTGAACGTGTATCAGAATCATTTAGAGGGCTAAAACACAGATTGCTGGGTCCCACTCCCAGAATTCCTTATTCAGTTCATCTGAATTTACATGTCTAACATGTTCCTGGGTGCTGATTCTGTTGGTCCAAGTATTGCATTTAGATAACTAAATCCCTGACAGATTGACTATTCAAGTATGTATAGTTAATAAGTGGTCAAAAACTAGGGCTTAACCCAACTCTTGTCTCCTGAAATTTATTGTTCTTTCCATATACTATATAGTTTCTCTTGTATAAAAGATAAGTAGACAAAATAGATATTCTTGTAGGGACATGATTCTCTTCCTGAGGGGTTTTTCACAGTTCCAATATACTTTTGTTGTGGTGCACCTTATGTTAGTTGTCAAGTGTGTGCTTAATAGGTTTTTCCTTAGGATTTTCAGAGTTTTTCAGTAGAGATAGACATTACATATGGGTGAAATTGAATATTGAGCCTGATGTAATGTGGGTAGGGTTAGTAGACTTATATGGCACCTGGTGATGCTCTGCTAAAATGAGACTGGCTAGATATTTGGGTGGATCCATTGATTTACTTCTTCTGCATGTTCATAATTTTTAATATAATTGGGCCATTTAATGTAAGTTAACATAGTAGCTGGCTCTGTTTACAAATATGAAATGTTTTTCTAGTGTTTGAAGTCTAGTTTTTTAAAGGAGTTCTCACTCTTTTGCAGAATACTGGAGATGATCAGACTTCCTGACAAGAGAGAGAAAGCCTGTGTGTTCTGTTACGTTGGAGAACAACTGAAGAGATTCTTGGTTCTGAACCTTTAGAACTCAGTACACATGTTACAGAGAGGAGTGTTGGGTTTGTTTTTCCATTTTTAAATTTACTTAAGAAAAAACGGAATAGTAGTTTTCATATTAAGTTTTTGCTTTCTAGCATTTGGGGCTAGGTATAGCCAGAAACATTGTCAAAATTTGGTTGATGGTGTACCTATGTGTATGCATAGTCATGTAACATCCATATACCCCAAATTAATGAATGTGTTTGTGTTCATGTACACATGTAATGGAGACCTTTGTATTTTGATCTATAGAACAAAGAAGGATGTTCTCAAAACTCTGTGTTTACATATTATTCCTGTAGATTATTTTCAGAAGAAAGTTTTGCTTCCCTGGTAAGAGTGAATACTTTGGTTTATGTATAAGTTAGAAATTGTTAATTTTACAACTTAATATATACTTCATGATAAAATTTCTTATCCTAGGCATTCACAAGCAGGTAAAAATCAAATTCGGGTCAATGGATGAATCAGTTTCTAAAACTTCGTTTATTTTTATTTGTAACAAGCCATGTATTTAAGGTTCAATTAATATAAATGGATTTCATAGTTTATGTTTAGAGGATACCTAGAGATTGCTGCTGTTCTATTTATTTTTTTTGAACGGGTAGCCAGATTTTGCTTTAGAACTTCCAGAAAAGCTTCAGTGGTCCTTGGCCTAATGAAATATATCTTTTATCATGAAAAAAGTATTATTCTTATATCACGAAGAGAATAATCATTTAAATACTTGGGATAATAAATGCCTAAAAGACATTTTATTATAAATCTATTTTTTTCTCTCGCTATAATGGGGATATTGTAAATCATACATTTGTATTAATAGTATTTCTTAAAATGCGATATATGTAATGGTCTACAAACTATTATAGACATCTGTAAATTCCGCTGTAGGTGTACCATAAGGTTTGTTGGAATCTTATTCGACAGATTATTTTGTGAATGTATTTATACACTGTTAAAATTTTTTAAAAATGTTTTGTTTAATTGATTGTCTTTATTAGAGGGAAAGCTTTGAAGATTCATAACTTTATATTTGTATAAAACTTTACTTACAAAGCATTTTGACATGTATAGTCTCATTCAATCCTCACAACAAACCTGTTTTGTGTGACACATGTTTACAGATGATGAAATGGAACTTCAGGTTATTGAGTGACTTGCCCAATGAAACAGATTACAGGAAGACCCATCAGTATGTATTACAGTTTTTAGAAGAAATATTTATCTCTAATGTCTTCCTTTATTAAGAATCATTAATTTATTAAGTCATTAATTTATTAAATGCTTAGTTGCCATTTTACTTATGCTTATCTGATGAAGAAAGCTGACATTACATGAAGACATTATTTAATTTGAAAGACTTAACCTAAATCTTTAGAGTTGAAAGTCTAACAGAGAACACATTGGTTATAGGTTTTGATGTAACTATGTTGTTATTTTTACCTGCAATCCTAAAAACCAAATATGAATTGAATTTTAGAATATGCGTGTGACAGGATTTACTACTTATCTTCCAATATCCATTTTTCTCTTCTGTGTGTTTCCCACTTATTAGCTGGGACATGGAACAAAGACAGCTTTTCCAAGATTTTCTTGCTGCAGCTTAGTGGTATCATGTGACTGAGTTCTGGCCAATGGGAACACTTTCAGTATTCCTAAAAGGATGGGCATACCCATCCCATCCCCCTTTTTCCTTCCTGCTAGCTATGGACATAGATTGGCTTGAGCCAGCCATCTTGGAATGGGATGGAAGCCTCATTTTGTGAATAGCAGAGAAATAAGGTAGAGATTGTCTGAGTCACCTCTGATGGGATAGCAGCCCTGAACTGCCTATCTGAATTTTTAAGTGAGAAACTTCTATCTTGTTTAAGTTACTGTTTAGGCTTTTCTGTTTCTATAGCCTAACTGAATTCTTATCAATATAGTATATTTATAATAGCTTCCATAATTATTTCTATTAATGTAGTATTTAAGATATAATAATTTAGTAATTCAGTAATACATATTCAGCTGTGCTAACTTTTGCCATAGTGCAGTGATTTTCCTACTAGTGGAACTGTTTCTTCCACGTCTTCTGTCAAAAGTTCATATTTATAATAAAACAGAGTTGCTCTAGTGGAAACAGGGTGGGAAGATCTGGAATCACCTTCTCAGCCTTAACTACCCATTTTTAAGGAGACTGCTGAGTCTCCTTGTAAACCACTGCTAGGAAAAGTGAAACCAAAATCTATCCTGGTTTTGAAGAATGCAGTCTCGTATTGTATGTTATATACATTTTTCAATTAAAAATAAAATCAGAGGAATATCTAATTCTTGTGGGAAGCAAGAAGTACTTGTTAAACCTTTGTGTTGTTCTAAAGAAGAAAGGAAGAAGCATATTTCCATAAGTTATAATTTAGTGCCAAGAAAAACATATAATATATAATTTTCCCCCACTATGATGAATATAAAAAAAAAAAATAAAGCACTCATGGTCAGAAAATCATGGTCAGAAATCCATTCTCAATTCTGCCCAGAAGCAAACATTTTCAACTGCTTAGTTTTTGTATTTTGGGGTATTTACTTATATACCTCTAAATAATATGCTTAATTGTGCTTATAGTTGACTTGTCAACTTTATAATTAGTTGTTGACTTCCTCCTATGAAAAATGAAGGTTTAACTCAACCCCTTCTTCTCACATATAGTTTGAACACTTTTTTTTTTGTCAAATAGGTTATAATATAAACGTTTAACATAAACCTCCATTTTTAAATCGGTTATCTGTTGTGATTGTGAGTTTCCTCTGTTAGTAATTTGTTCAGCTAAGTACCAGAAAATCCTGCAAATAATAGTGGCTTAAAAAAAGTTTGTGTGTTTTTCTACAAATGAAGTCTGAAATTAGGCAATTGCTGGTGTTGATGCAGTTACTAAACATTTCTTTAGAAAGCTGGTTTTTGTCCCTATGCTCATTGCCTCAGGGTTACAAGATGACTGTCACAGCTGAAGATGATTCATTTATTTTTTTAAATTAAATTGATTGGGGCGACTTTGGTTAATAAAATTTTATAGGTTTCAAGTGTACATTTTTATAATACATCACCTTTATATTGCATTTTGTGTGTTCACTCAGATCTCCTTCTGTCACCATGTATTTGACTCCCTTTACCCTTTTCTGTCTCCCTCCTCCCCCCTTTCCCTCTGGTAACTACTATACTATTACAATTCATCTATTTTTAAGGAAGGAAGAAGAATGGAGGTTCTGGTTGCATCTGTTCCCTTGTATCGGAAAAGCAAAAGCATCTCAGAAATCACAGGAAACTTTTGATTCTACTTCTATTTCATTAGCCAAAATGGTGTCACCCAGGGGTAAGGAAGTCTGAGAAAGCAGGTTATTAAGGTAGGCACATTGCTGCCTTGAATAAAAGTGATTTTGTTAGTAGGGAACAAAGAAGGACATCGGGTAGGCATCTAGCTAGCATACTTCTTGTGGGGGTTTTCTGTAGAGGACACCAGCTGCTGTGGTGGCTAATGCTCTTGACATCATTTCTATAGTAAATAAAATAGCCTTTGATCTAGATAGCTTTTTAAAGTCCACTTTTGATGCAAAGCCATTAGAGTACAACTTAGTAAGATAGTTATGTGAGGACATAGGCCGATATACTTTTACATTTGTATCCTTACCTTAATGTGATTTGGGGGTGGGATTTAGAATATTGAGAGCAGTGGTTCTCATAGGGATGGCACCAAGGGAGGGTGCTTTTGTAACTTGGAGAAAGAGGGATTGGTTAACACAATGATTGGTTATTTTATTGGGTGGAACCTAGGGATGCCAGGCACTTGAAGAGCATAGGGGAGGACCAAAAACTGTCTTGCATTTCTAATAGCTTCCATATATCCCATGAATAGTTATGTACATGAAAATCCTGTTTATAATGAGAAAGGTAAAGCATCCCCTGACAGCCATTAGCTGGAAGCTGACCTGGCCATAATAGCTAGGCTATGGTGCTTTCCTGTTGGACATAAACAATTTTATGCAACACTAACATCTGACAAGGCCACTCTGAACATGAGAGAGCAAGACAAAAATACGGAAACTGTGATCATGATAGATCATAGAAACAAGAATACTGTGCAAACCACAAAATATGGCCAAACATCCCCCTCCTGACTTACATGAGTGACTACTGCTTTAGACCATTATGTTCTTCTTAACCTTCTAGATTAAAATTAAAATATTCACTCACAGACTTGCCTTACTTTCTGAAAGCACCCAATCCAAAGTTAAGTTATGGTTCATAGAACCCTTGAAATCATCCAACAGGCCCAAATTCTATAATAAGCTCTTTCTAGCACCCTTATACTGAGATACTCCATGGTATGTGATATCCCTTGTGCAAAAAGTGCTGATAAACCCAACTTTGTTTAACCATGTGTCTGTTCCTCATGTTCTCTACGTGGTGAGCATTGACAATAATTATCTGAGACAAGACTATTAGTCTCATTTTACATTTAAAAACTTCATTTTACCTTTTTTGTTGTTGCATTTTGCTGTACTTATTGAAAAATGCAACTGTCATGTGAAGGGAGGTTGTACTCTTTGTTCGGTAATTTACCAGGCATATTTCACCATTTTGAAAGCCGTCCCTACTGGCAAAATTGCTCATGGCATTTGAGTTGAAAGTCAAAAGTGCTGTAGTTGCATTAGTCTGCATTTGTAATGGCCACATTCCTGGTAATTATATATGTACATATGCAAGCATCTGATTATTGTGTTTTCAGTAGTTGTGGCATTTATGTTTATATTGAATTACATATTTCCATAAGTTGTTTCCTTTTATTTTTTTAATGTTATAGTTAGACATCACATCAATTTAAAAAATGCCTGAGATAAGTTGTATTGTCTATTCATCTATAAATTTTTTAGAATAATAAAAAGTGTTTAAGAATATTTGTAATAAAAAGTAGCTGTGGGTCTGAAGGTGCCAGAAGCACTGGTCTGCAGTTATTGGTGGGCAATCTGTCCCTTAGACCCTCCTTGCTCAAATGGAGCTAGAAAGCTGGTAGATTTGAGCTTGAACTCTGGTGTTCTAATATTGTGCTCTTACTGAAGGTGGTGGATCCCATAGACTTTGGAAACTGGTGCTGACATTCTGCTATGAAATTTGAGAAGCCGAACAATTTTCTCATTTGGACAGTATATCATAGGTGGAATGTCTGATGTTTTAAGTGAATTCAGTATATGTTGCTTGCATTAATTTGAGAGAAACCCTTTGTATCCTACTTTCTACTTAAAGAAATCCTGGAGAAACATTTCAAGAATGGTAGAGTAAGGATCTCCAAAGATCTGATTCCTCATAAGCGCAATAAGAACACTGGCAAAAATTGTCAGAATCAACTTTTTCAAACTCGAAATTAACCAAAGGATTGTAGCAATCTGAGGAATATGTATTTAAGGAAAATGGTTGAATCTCTGTAAGAACAATAATAAGCTTTGTGGTGTTTTAACTTATCCTGATCCCATCTCCATCTCCCCAGCTCTGTGGAAGCCTTGAAAACCAGCAGCCTTGAACCACAGTAGCTATGAAAACCAGCAGCCTAGCAGCTACTGGAATAGTTTGGAATTCCCACAGATATCTTTGGAGTTATAAAAGAAGCCCCATACTCAGAGAGTAGACACTTTGATTTTTCTGGCAGCTCCCTAGAAAAGTCCCAATCATAGAGCTTATCTGTTAAACCTGACTCGGTGAAAAAAAAAGGCACTATCCTCAGGTTGTTTGTTGGAAACAATCACTGGCAATTGTTTAAATAGCACAGCTCTCTGAGATGGTGATACTGGTTGGGGTAAATAAGATATTGGTCAAAAAACTTGAGAAGTGAGATATCCATAGGAGGCTTTAAAAGCCCCAACATATTCCTGGGAATGTAGAAAGCCATATGCATGTACAGGGATGCTTGCCCAGGAAAAGACCTGAAAAGGTTCTAATCTCTCAGCTCTGGATGATCTTGAGGCTCTACATAAACAGGAAATAAGGCTTAGGTAGAGTCTAAACTGCTGGTCTTGAAGATGTGCCCCAATCACATGAGCCCTTCAGCAAAGCATGGGAGACTTACTGTTTCAGGCACTTAAGGAAATCCCCTATCTAATTATTAGCTGAAGTCTGAGTTAATTGTGTAGAGATTTAAGTGACTACACATGACAAAGGATAGCCTTTACAGAATTAGTCCAGGAAAGTCACTAAAATATCCTGCAGCAACAACAAACCTTAAAGGGAGGGGGCAACAAACCTGACTGCCAGAGCTGCCACCTTATATTTTTAAATCATCCAGTTTTCAACAAAAAATTAGACAAACAAGAAAGTACAACTTATGCAGATGTAAAAAAAGGGCAACAGAAATGATCCTTGATGAAGCCCCAGTCATTTAGAAATTTAGACTTTAAAGTCAACTCTCTTAAATATATTCAAAGAGCCTAAGGAAACCATGGACACAGAACTAAAAGAAAGGAAAATGATTTATGAACAAAATGAGTAAAGATAAAAATTACAAAAAGGAGCCAAATAGAAATTTTGGAACATAATAATTGACATGAAAACATTGCTAGAGGAGTTCCACAGATTTGAGCAGTCAAATGAGAGAAAACTTGAAAATAGGAAAATTTGTAATTATCCAGTTTGGAGAGCAGAAAGATAAAAGGATAAAGAAGAATGAACAGAGCCTGTGGGACCTGTGGGACACCATCAAGCATGCCAACATACACTTTAAGGGGGTCCCAGAAGGAGAAGGGAGAAAAGATCAGAATATTTGAAGAATTAATGGCTAGAAACTTCTCAAATTTGATAAAAGACTTGGAAAAAAGAACAATTTACACGTCCAAGAAACAACAAATTCTAACTAGGATAAACAAAGAGATCCACATCTAAATATATAGTCAAACATATAGTCAAAAGCCCATGACAGAGAATACTGAAAGCAATAAGAGAATACAACCCATCACATATAAAGGATACTCAATAAGGTTAAAAGCTTGCTTTTCATCAGGAACCATGTAGTCAGAAAGCTGTAAGATGACTTATTATATATAGACTTTAAGACAAAATGTTAAAAGGGATAAGGATATTATAATTGATGAAATGGTCAATCCATCAGGAAGACATAACAATTATAAACATTTTTACTTGACAAAAGAGCCCCAAAAATACATGAAACAAAATCTGAGAGGATTGAAAGGAGAAATAGACCATCATTTATTACTAAATGATTCACTATTATTTTTTAGTGATTAAGTGAAATAGTTATGTAAAATATTTAGCATAGTCTTAGGCACATGTAATTAGAAAGAAAAACTTGCTCTTCTAGTGAAGGGTGGTGTGGTCAGGAAATCTAACAATAATAGTTGGAGACTTCAATATCTTACTTTTCATAATGGATAGCCGAACTAGGCAAAACAATAAGGAAATAGAGGATTCAATACAACTATAAATCAACAGATCTAATAGAGACATCTATAAAGTACTCCACCCAATAACAGCAGAATACATATTTTACTCAAGTTTATATGGAATATTTTTAAGGATAGACTATATGTTAAGTCATAAAACAGTCTTCATTTAATAAATATTAAAAAGTCTTCAATAAATATAAAAAAGATTAAAAATATACAAAGTATGTTCTCTGACCACAATGGAATTAAATTAAAAATCAATAAGGAAATTTGAGAAAGTAACAAATATGTGGAAATTAAACAACACATTGATATAACCAAGGGTCAAGGAAGAAATCACAAGGAAAATTAGAAAAAACTTTGAGATGCATGAAAATGAAACCATGTAATACCAACACTTAAGGGATGTGGCCATAACAGTGGTTAGAGGGAAATTTATAACTTAAACCTCTATTAAAAAATAGAACTCTCATTTATGCCTCATGGGAATGCAAAATGGTACAGCTATGTTGGAAGACAGTTTGGTGGGTTCTTAACAGAACTAACATACTCTTACCAAATAGCCTAACAGTTGCACTCCTTGGTATTTACTTAAGTGAAATGAAACTTATGTCTACACAAAAACTTGCGCATGGATGTTTACAACATCTTTATTCATAATAAACTGGAAGCAACCAAGATGTCTTTTAGAAGGTGAATGAATAAACTGGTACACCCAGAATAAGGATTATTATTTAGCACTAAAAAGAAATGAGCTATCAAGCCATTAAAAAGACATGGAGGAACCTTAAATGCATATTACTAAGTGAAAGAAACCAGTCTGAAAAAGATAAATATTGTATGACATTCTGGAAAAGGCAAAACTATGGAGACAGTAAAATTTATCAGTGGTTGGTAAGAATTAGGCTGGAGGAAGGATGAATAGGAAGAGCACAAAAGATTTTTAGGGCAGTGAAAATGTTCTTTATGATACTATAATGATGGATACATGTTATACATCTGTCCAAACTCAATAGAATGTGTAATACCAAAAATGAACCCTAAGGTAAACTGTGGACTTAGCGTGATTATGTTTCAGGGTAGGTTCATTTGATTGCAATCAATGTGGGGGATGTTGATAAAGGAGAGGCTATGCATGTGTAGGGAGTGTATCTTTGTATCTTCCTCTCAACTTTGCTATGAATCTAAAACTTATCTAAAAAGTAGTTATTTTTTTTAAAAAACATCAAAAGAGATCTCAAATCAGTAGTCTAATCTTTCATCTTATGAAACTATAGAAAGGAGAACAAAATAAACCCAAAGTAAACAGAAGGAAGGAACTGACTAGGAAAAAAAGAAGACTAAAATTACTAAAATCAGGAATGAAAGACGGGACATCACTACTGAGAGAAAGCAATTCTTACTGAATGATTTTGTAAAGTGAATGGTTGTCTCAATAGAATATAAAGCATTTTACACATATTTGTGTTGTTAACATTCTGCTATGTAAGCTTTCAAACATTGTACTTTTTCCTAAAAGTGCTTTAAATGACTTATTACATCTTTACAACATTCTTAGAATGCAGGAGATATTGTATGTAGGAAAATGTAGTCATGAAGAACTTGTGTTTCAGTCAGGATGACCTGGGCTGTGGATTCAGTTCCATGTCCTGGTTTTGACATTGAAAACCACTTATCCTGTTTTTAGAGATGAGGCAATAAGCTGAGAGTCATAAGTGAGATTACCTACCCCTTTTTGAGTGGTGGTGGTGGTGGTGGGGAATGGGGAGAAGGGATTCATAAAAAATAAGGTAGATAAGCCATGAAAAAGCATTTGGCATAGTCCCAAGCACATGGTAAGCACTATATAATGGTAACTTATTAAAAAAGGAAAACAGTTGCTTAGCTAAAGGTAGAGCCATCCAGAAATCTAACGCCTTATCAAGTAGCTTTTCTTTAATTTAGATTCACATCCAACATGGTATGGAGAATCTAAAAGGAGCAAAGCAGTCAGTTTCAGGAGGGCTGATTCTTTTTCATTTTTTATTTTGCTTAGAACAAGTTATAGACCATAAGATTATGAGCTGGTAACTTGCTATAGTGTTTATTTATAATTTATTTAGTACATTAGACACATCCTGTTATTTATCTTTTTCAGATATTTGTTGAAATCCAACAATGCTATGGATCAGTCTTCATACTTGTGAACATTTCTTTTAGGATGTTGCCTTTCCTTGCAGGCCCCTTTCCTCTTTTTGTTTGTAACCTGTGCATCTTCCACTAGATGGCAATACACTAACATAAAATGGAAATGAAACAGCCATATTGCAGCACCTTATTTACTTGGTCTAATGGGAAATGATGCTTTTCCTGGAAAATTAGCCTGCAAGTAGTGAGTTAAAACTAAATCCATGTATCCTGTTGTGCAATTAATTAAAGTTAGTGCTGATGAATGAACAGTGGCTGAATGAATAAGCACAATAATGTATTTAGTACCTAAAATGTATCAGACACTGAAGCAGGTACTACTGACAGAGATGTAAGAACTAGTTGTGATATGTGTCTGCCTTCCTCATGTTGTCAGACACACTCACCCCCATTGAACAGATGAGAACTCTGAAGATTAGAGGGTGAATAGCTTTCCCAGGATCAT
This sequence comes from Macroglossus sobrinus, assembly GCA_004027375.1. Lineage (NCBI taxonomy): Eukaryota > Metazoa > Chordata > Mammalia > Chiroptera > Pteropodidae > Macroglossus > Macroglossus sobrinus. Next base: position 337,581 of record PVKZ01001069.1, on the reverse strand, counting down.
ACAACTAGAGAGTGGTGAAGCCAGGACTTGTTGATGGTGAGGGAAAAGATGACTTTGAATTTAAGATATGTTGGATTTGAAGCCAATGTGCCAGAATGTAATGGAAACTTTAAATTTTACTCTAGGATTGGGTCAAGGTATAAATTTGAGAGGCATCTCTGCAGAACAGAGCTGAAGCTGTAACAGTGTATGGGGCTGTCCATGCAAAAGTGTCTGTTAAAGAGCAAACAGCTGAAATGTAATCCCCGAGGAACAAAGTGACAGGGCAGAGGGTTAAGGATGCATGCACTGGAATGTAAATCCTGGCTCTGTTCTTACTGGCTGTGTGTTCTTGGGCAAAGAACTTAACCTCTTTGACCCCTTGCAATAACCCTATGAGGAAGATGCTATATGTAAAATGCATACAGATGGTAAACTGAGGCTTCAAGAATGTAGGAATTGACCCAAAGTCATGGTGCATCTAGTACACCATGGAACCAAAGCTCAAATCTGGGGAGTCTGACTTAGGCTTCCCCAGTCACTTAGGGCACTGTCTAGCAATTCCTATGAATGTGTGAATCTCTTTGGGTCAGTCAGGGTTCTCCAGAGAAACAGAACCAGTAGGAAAGAGAAATATATATTTATATATCTATATCTATATGTCAGTGGTATATATTCCTTAACCCTTTGCCCATTTAGAATAAAAAAGTGCAGCTCACTGCCAGAGTGAATTTAATGTCATGTGTAGGAATGCTACATTTTCTGGGATTTGACATTTTCAGCGATCAAGAATTACTGTGTTTTGTAAATGGAATTACCACTACTTAAAAACAATGCTATAAATAGAATGATGTCATGTGTTACCGAATACTATTGATATACTAAAGCGATGCAAAATTAATAATAAAAGTGAGATATTTTGTGGCAAACTGTGGGAGTATGGTTAAGACTGTAACCTGTGAGCTATCTTGGGGTAAACACTGCAGCCACAAGCACCGCTGGTGAGTATTCTTGGGGCAAATGGGAAATGGGTTAAAATAAATCTCTTTGTATATGTATATGTATATGTATATGTATATGTATATGTATATGTATATGTATATGTATATGTATATGTATATGTATACTTAGTATGTATACATACAAATACACAAAGATATTTATTTCAAAGAATTTCCTTATGCAGCTGTGGGAGCTGGCAGGCCCTGTTCAGTAGGGCCGAATAGCATGCTTGGGCTCTCAGGCAGGAAGTCATGTTGCAGTTTCCAGGCCGACTTTCTTCTTCCTCAGGGAACTCTCAGTTTTGTTCTTAAATCCTTTTCAGTAATTGGATTAGACTCACCCACGTTATCTAAATTGCTAAATAAAAGTAATCACTTTTACTTAAAGTCAAAAGTTGTAGATGTTAACCACATCCACAAAATACCTGCATGGCAACCTCTAGATTACTGTTTGATTAAATAACTGGACACTATAGCCTAGCCAAGTTGACACATAAAACTAACCATCACACTGCTTCTAGCTGTCTGTAAACTCTGTGACAGCAGGAAGCCTAGCTTTCTTGTTTGTCTTTATGTTCCCATTGCAAATCCCAATGCTAGGCTCTAGTGGCACTGAATACACATTTATTGAGGGTGTACCCACTCTCTAAGAGCCTAGAAAATGTTAACATACGCATTCTGTTTTCAGCTGTAGACCTGGGCTAGGCTGCAGACTTTCACTGTTTTCAAATCACACATTATTTTCTTTGGGGCCTTTGATGGAACAGCAGTTGATGAAGATGAAACAGCTGATGGTCATTGCTTGCTAGGTCCATGAACAGGGCTGCCACTACCAAGAACTGAGTAGGAGTCCTTGTAGGGCACAGTGCATATACTGTCTTTGTAGATTACTGCTGGCATCTGCTGCTATTTGCAACTTTGTCTCTTGAGATGAAGGCACAAATGTTTCAAGCAGCAAAACCTGCTGAGGTTAGCTAAGAGTGAATCCTGTGGATCTATGAGTGCCTGCAGTCACTGAAAGACCAGCCTGACAACCCCTTCTGAGAAAAGACAGACAGAATAGTAGATGCCACCCAGATGGCGAAAGCATCTACCAAAAATTAGGCTAAAAATGCACTCCCTTGTCCTAGGCTTGTTGAGCATCTGATTTTATACCTCTGTTCACCTCAAAGAGAATCGGTGTCACCTCCTATTTGCTACAAATTTAAACACATCTTGGAACACTTGCTTACATTTTTTTCCTTCTTTTTCTAGGATCATATCATGCTGCCTCCTAGAATTCTTTTACCTGTTTCCTTAGATTTATCTACATAATTAGCTGGTCAAACACACATCTTCATACTTGATAATACCCAGGACAGAGGTGGACTTGTGGCAGATGCTCAAAAATTTGTACAGATTTCAAAGACCTGTTTAATAAAATAGGAGTAGAGAAGGTAGAATAGTTGCTAGGACTGAACTGTGTCCCCCTTAATCCTCCAATTTATAAGTTGAGGCCCTAATCACTAATGTGACTGTATTTGGAGATAAGGCTTTAAGAAGCTAATATGGTTCAATGAAGTGATAAAGATGCTGCCTAATCTGAAAGGACTGGTGGCATTATGAAAACAGGAAGAAAGAGAGCTCTCCATGTGCACATACCAAGGAACGGCAACGTGAAGACACAGACAGAAGGTGGCTGTCTGCAAGCCAAGAAGAGAGCTGTCATCAAGAACTGAGTTGGCTGGCACTTTGATCTGGGACTTCCAGGGCACAGAACTGTGAGAAATAAATTTCTGTTGTTTAAGCCATCCGGTTCATGGTATTTTGTAATGGTAGCCCAACCTGACTTATACAATACTAATCACAGTGAATTGTAATATTTTAAAACTTGTCTAATAGAGGATGCAAAATGGGTCAGAGAAGTATAAAGGAAGGAAAAACTAATTTTCATGAAGTTTTTCAATTCCAGGAATAAAATAGGGAAAGGGCATATTCTAAGTCAAAGGAATTACTGTTGCAAAGTTGTGGAGAGTAGCATGCAGGTACATATGGATTTACACACGCGCGCGCGCGCGCACACACACACACACACACACACACACACACACACTCTGTGCTACAACCACAGGAGTCATTTGGTTCATCTCTAAATGTTGCCAGGCTTTTTTCAGCAGTGTTTTGTGGTATGTTTAAGACATCTTCTAAATATTCTGTATATTTATTCTTTGTCTTTGACATGTGGTGAACATTTCTTTCAATTTATAACTTCACTTTAAACTTTGTTTAGGGTGTTTTGTCATACACAATTTTTTTTCTTTAATATTGCCAAATTTACCCATTTTTCCTTTTATAATGTTTCAGTGTTCATTTAAGACACTCTTTTCTTAAGCAGTGCCTAATGATGTTCTATATTATCTTTTAAAATGATAAAATGTTGCTTTTTGTATTTAGCTTTTTAAATAATCCAGAATTTATTTTGGTGTATAGTATGAGTAGAGAATCTCATTTTATCTTTCCCCATATAGACAACCAATTGTCTCAGTGCCTTGTACTGAATAGTCTAGATTTTTCTCACTGATTTGTAATACCAATTCTGTCAAACACCAAGTTTGCCATATGCATAGATCTGTTTTTCTTATTTATTTGGAAAGGTGTTATATATATTCTGGGTACTAATCCTTTGCCATTCATATACACTGTAAATGTTTTGTCTCACTTTGAAATTTTTTAGAGTTTTTAAATTTTAATGTTGAAATTATCAATTTCATAGTTTTTAAAAAATATTTCATATTTGGAAAATGGTCTCTTACCCTAAGGATATAAAGATATTCTTCTAAAATGTTGATAACTTTATCTTTTACATTGGTGTCATTAAGTCTTTAAAATTAACTTTTTTTTGTTTGGTGTAAGGTAGAGATCTATAGTAAACTATATTATTTGCTCATGTTTTTTTCTTTCCTCTCTGACCTTCTTATGGTTTATTGTAGACAGAATATGCTCCACTTTCCCACTGTCTTTGAACATGGTGAATTGAATATGAGTAGATGTAATGTATGCCTCATCCAACAACAGATTTTATATGTGTTGTATTGTTTAGCTTGCTATCTTGAATTTCTTACCTGTGACATGAGAAGTGCATGTCCCAGGTAGCCACTGCTCCTTCAACCTGGTTCAGCGAATGATAGACATGTGGAGCAGACCCGAATCTTAACTGATATATGCCATAGCTAACTAAAGACGTTTATGAGAAACAAATATTGTTTATTGTAAGCCACCAAGATTTTGAGAGATGTTTGTTATATAGCATCATTTCAGCAACATAGCTCACTAACAGATTTAATTTTGTTCTATTTTTAATATAGATAACCAATTATTGAAATGTCCAGCCTTTCTATATTGATTTCCAATAAACTCTGTAATTAACTAAGTTTCTGTACATACATGGGTCTGTTTCTTGACTTTTTTTTAAATTCCATTTCTCTATTTGAATATTCTTGTACCAATACCACACTAACTTAATTAATACAGATTTATATATAATAATTGCTAATCTTGTAAGGAGCAGTCCCCCAAACTGGTTCTTATTCTTTAGGAGTATTGTGGGTTTTTTTTTTTTTTGCCTTCTTACCTATAAATTTTAGAGCCAACTCATTAAGTACCCGGAACCCTATTGAGATTTTCATTAGTACTTTACTGAAACTACATATCAATTGGGAGAATTCTCACCTTTGCAATATTGAGTCTTCTGATCCACAAACATTGTGTAACTCCTCCTTCTTTCCTTTCTTTCAGTAAAGTTTTTATAATTTTCTCCATAAAGAGAAAATGTTATTATATTTGTTATAACAAACTTTTATATATTTGTTAGCTTTATTGTTAGGTACTTTTTTGTTGCTATCATAAATCTCATCTTTTACCATCATATTTTCTAAATGTTTAAGTTTACATACTGTAGGATTTTTGTGTAGATACTTTGGGATTTTTATGAAGACAATCATACAAACTGCAAATAAAGATAAATTTGTTTTTTGTTTCTAGTTTTTACATAATTTATTTATGCTTTAATATACTGGCTAGAAAATCCAGTATAATGTTGCAAAGATGTGGAGATAGCAAGCATCCCAGCTTGTTCTTAATATTAAAGGAAATGCTTTTAACATTTTACCATTAAATATAATATTTACTGTACAATTTTCATAGGTACAATTTATCAAGGTAAGGAAGTTCCTACCTATCCCGAGCTTACTGAGAGATTTTGTCATTAGTGAGTGATGAGTTATTGAATATTTTTTCTGCCGTCATATGGAGGCCATTTTGTTTTTCTTTTTAGTAGTAAATCATAGTAAATAAGTTTCCAATGTCACTCTAACCTTACAGTCATGAGATAAATACAATGTGTTCATGATGCCTTACCATTTTTATGTATAGCTAAATTGGGTTTGCTTTTATATTTCAGAGCAATTTTTCATCTATGCTTATCAGTGAGATTGATCTGAAAATTTTTTTTGAAACTGTCCTGTTTTGATATCAGGGTTATAATTGCCTTGTCATGTGAGTTGGCAGTCATTCCCTCTTTCCCTAATATCATAAGCTTCTTTGTGTAACATTAGAAATACTGTTTATTTAACAGTATTCCAGATTGGTACTGGAGCAACTGCTTTAGCCTGCTATTTATTTTGTAGGAAGGTGTCAGGGTTATATTAGCCTCATAAAATCGGCTTGGAAGGATTTCTTCTTTTTTCTTTCCTCTGGAACAAGTTGTACAAAATGTGGATTATGTGTTCCTTGAACGTTTGTTAGAACCTGTTCATCAAACTCTAGGCTTGGTGAGAGACTCTGTGAGATAGAGAGAGAGAGAGAGAGAGAGAGAGAGAGAGAGAGAGAGAGAGAAAGTGAAAGTGTGTGTGTGTGTGTGTGTGTGTGTGTGTGTGTGTGTGTTTTAAATTCCTAATTAATTAGTTTTATTGTTATTGGTCTGTTTAGGCTTTCTATTTTCTTGAGTCTGTTTGATTCTTTATATATTTTTTCCCAGTTTTAAAACATGGAAGTACAACATGAACAGGCTGGAGTTTTAGAAAGATCTTTCGGTCAGGTAAAGTCACAGTCACTAGGTAGCATACATTTCTCATTCAAACTTTAGTATTATGTGTATGTTTAGGAGGTAGGGACTTAGAGGGATGAGCTCTGCATCTTACTTGGTCCCACCTTCTAAGTATTTAGGCTTACCTTGTTGGATGTGGGGTTTGGTCACTTTTTAACCTTGCTAGTTTCTTTTAGCCTGGTTTCTTCACCCCCTCCCTCCCCAAAAAAGGGATAATAAAACACACTTGATAGAGTTTTGAGGATTAAATTATAAAATATATGCAAATGCTTGGTAATACATAGATATAGATTCAAATATAAACAAATCTTTGGAGAACTTTTGGACCAGGCATTTTTACACATTGCTGGTGGGACTCTAAATGATAGGTCTCTAAAAAGGCTCAGAAATAACTTTCAAAATTACAGATGTTTAGAAAAATAATATATATTGTGAGGACTTCCATTTCCAGCCACGCTGTGGTAACAAGGACTGGACTTAACCATCCATAGTAAACAATTAAAAAGCTGGACAACTTTTTGAGGGGCATTGGACAGCAGGTGGTATACAATTGTCATGCCTGAGAAAAGGGAAATAAACGAAGTGAGCCTAATTATCGCTGGTCTGATTTTCTACCTGGAGGCAATTTCCGGCAAACCCAAAGAGAGCTTGGCAGCCTCTCTGAGGTGATCCAAAGAAGCCAGCCCGGGATAAGTTAGGTGATCCCAAACCAGGTGACCTGGAAAACAGTGAAGTCCTGGGGCTATTTAACTGGGAGGAGGAGAGATTTAAGGGGAACCTGCAAAGTATCTTTAGAGCTTCAAAAAACATTCATCTTGAACAGAAGTTATTCATGTTATATATGGCTTTGGAAGACAGAATTAGGATGGTTGGATGGCAATTAGAGGAAGAGGCTTTTGGCTAAGCCCAAGGAAGCAGTCATGGTTGCAGTCATGGTTGATCAGGATGGAGTGGTCGCCTTGCCCGGCTGAGATGACGAAGGGACTGAACAAGCATGATGGGCTGCTGCTAAAGGTATTCCTACAGTGGGTAAGAGAATGAATCAAATAGCATCCAGGGCCCATTATCAACATTTTTTCATAGTTCGGGGTTTATTGCTTGGCCTCTATTATAAGAGGCAGGTGACACGAACTGACTATATTTTTAAGCATGTCAAGAAAACTAAAAGTTTCTGAATACCACCCACCCCATAAAAATAGAGTATAAAGCATTTTTTAAAAGAGCAATTTTCCCTACACATCATTTGTATTTACATTTTTATTTGATTTCTGATCTCCGTGTGCCTTTTCTTGAAGGCAAGACCATATTTTAGCTACATTTTTTTTGTGTCCCCCCTGGAATAAATCACATGGATACCAGGTGCTTCCTCAATACCTGAGTGAATTAGTAGTGGTTTGTCTTGAAGAAGTGTTGGCAAACATGCATCCTGTGTGCTGCTCCTCCCTCCTGTGTCCCTGGCAGGCATCACTAATCAAATGCAGAGCTCTTTTCCACTGAGCTCACTCTTAGCCATGGTTCTAGACAATTACTTCTAATTAATTAAAGATTAATACTGACAGTGTTTAACATTTGCCATCCTGAGGCTGGAAGAATGCTTAGGATTCTTTAAGGTACAGTAAAAACCTGTCCTGGTTCTGGCCTATGTTTTCAACCAGCTGTTGGAGAGCCCAGCTGTCATCTGCTTTCCAGATATAGTAGCTATGTGGACACAGCCTGCATGTTGATGGCTTGGCTGAGCACCAAGGGGGCCATTTTGGAGACACCAAATGCTAGGGATGCCTTCTGGATGATATAAATAAAAGAGTTTTTGAGCTTGGATGTGATGTTGGTATAGTGTACAGGGTTGCAACCATACAGAGTAGGAGTTGAGACATGATCACATCTCTGAACCCCTTAGTTTTGGGTAGAGACTAATGATATGCTGGTCCCACTTTCTGATTCTTAGTGCCTGTGAGGTCCTTTGTGAATGGGGATGTTCTTCTTGACTGTGGGTTATCTTCAGCCTATCCTGTGGTGCAGTAGAAAGAGAACGGGTATGAAACTCAGCTCTGAGCTCTCATTTAGTCTCTGCCACTTCCCAGTTGCATGGCACGTTGCTTATATTCATCGAACCTGGCTTCCTCTTCTTTAAGGAGGAGATGGCAATATCCATCTCAAATAGTTGTTTGGAGATTTAATGAGATAACCTAGGTAATGAGTCAAATATATTGCAGATGTTATAAATAACCAGCACTTACATAGAGTTTACTGTGGGCCATGCACTGCTCTAAGCCCCTTGCATACATTAATTCACTTAATGTTCATAATGACTCTGTGATGTAGGTGCTGTATCACCTTAGTTTGATCAGATGAGGAAATTGAGGTATGGAGTGGTTGATTCTACCCAGAGTCAGTCACATAGCTGGTCCTTTGTAGAGTCAGGATTCAGATCTAGAAAGTCAGACCTCAGCAGGTATTCCTCACTCCTTACTGTGCACCTCTTGGAGGCCAGTCCATGTCTTGCCTGTATCGACACATATTTTTGGCCACCTGCTTTGTATCAGAAACTATGTTAGATTCTGGGGAGGTTACAAATATTATTAAAATACATTTAGGAATGAAAGATGTGAAATCAAGTAGGATACTATTTGGGGGCCACAGAAAGCTTATAATCACTGTGGGGTGATAGGACAGGAACAGAAATCCAAATAGTCAGCAGGAAAGGAGTGTCCCATGGGAAATTGGTGCTCATTATTCATCCAGAAATCTCTGTGGGTAAATTATTAAATAGGCATTCTTATTTACACAGCAGTCTCTTTTGAGTTTGCTGGGCATAAACTGACTCACTGAGGCTTGGAAAGTGCTTAGTGAACAGGTACCACTGAGTTTCTGAACTTGCATACTTGGGATGAGATGCTATGCCTGGGCACTTCCCCAGATAGCACTCTGAACTCTCTGCCTGAGTTAGACAGGAAAGCAGGCTCTTCTTGTGGTATGCAACCATGGCCTCTCCTGCGATATTTTATGCCCAGACCTGCAATATAGCCTGTTGGATATTTATGCAGACTTGGGAGGTCTAGCCATCATCTCAAGCTCAGCCTTTCTATAATCAAACTCACTGTCCTATTGCTAACTGTTATGGACTAAATTACCTGCCCCCCCCCGCCATTTATTTGTTGAAGTTCTACCCTCAGTACCCCAGAATGTGACTGCATCTGGAGAGAGGGTCTTTAAAGAGATGAATAATTTAAAACAAGGTCATTAGGGTGGCCCTAATCCAATAAAACCTTATAATGAGAAGATATTAGGAGATTAGGAAACACCCAGTCTGTGGTACTTTGTTATGGCAACCCAAGCAGACTCATACAGTCACCATCTCCATCTCACCTCTCACACAAGTTACCCCGAACCCTAGATTTCCTTCACAACAATCACCAGGACTTATTTTCTGTTCTTGCTGTTGCTTATGCTGGCCTGCTGTGTGTGGCCCTGACCTTACTGTAACTGTAATTTGTCTTGCTCATGTCCACAGTCCACCGGGGAGACAATGAGAGACCCCAGGCAAGGGAGACATATGATGAAAGGTGGGTTTTAGGATAATTATTGTCTCAATACCTTGATGTGGTGGTGTCCAGAGACTGGCCATTCTAGATACTGGTTCTCCACAAACAAAAACAATTTAAAAATACTTCATTCTCGCTCTCCTCTGCATCCAAATGACTTTGGTGACATTTGCATAAAATACATGTCCAATATAGCTCAGGTCTCATTGCTTGTGTCTAAGACTCCCAAAGAGGCACATAGGCTTCCTGAGTGGAGAGAAGATGCTCCTCTGGGCAGCAAGTTCTCCACAGTGCCTGCTACACAGCCCCCTTCATCTGGATGCTTGTCATAAGTCAGATTTCCTTGGAGCAGACACTGAGATAAAGATTCTTGTGCAATCAGTATATTTCTGGTTCCAGGGGAGACACCCAGAGGAGCTGGAGAAGCAGGTCAGGAGGAGGTGTGATTTTAGGCTAAGTCCCGTGGTGAAGGTAACTTCAGTTAGATTCCAGAAGGGGATCTCTGGAGTGTAAGTTTGGCCTTTGCAAGTTAGGAATTTGTCTGTGGCTACGGGCCACACCCATGGTAGAGGTGGAAATGCCCACCATTTCTGGCTTCTTCTGGCACAGTGGCTTCAGCAGCCCAAGGTCAGCCCTCCAAATAAGAGTTGTAGCTGTGGGCTGTTGGGAGGAAAAAGCTCAATGAAGCCAGAAAAAGGATGTACCTACACAGTGAAAGGGATTCGAGGCGATGTGGGTTAGGCATGAACAGTGTCAACTGCAGCTGTATGTACAATATCAGCAATTTGATCCATTTGAGAGCAGAGCTCACAACTAGGACCCTGTTCCTCAGTCTTGCTCTTATATTTGTCCTGTAGCTTTGTGTTGCATGTGTATTTCTGGAAGCAGCCATTGTGGAACACAGTAGAGGCCTCATATGCCGAGTAAAGTGAACCTTCCCCCAAATGATTGGATTTTGTGTGTTATTTGATGTGTTTCACCTTTGACCCCCATAGTTTACCATGCAGAACTCCCAGTTTTAGCATGAATTGCCTGCATTGCTCTCTCCCATATTGAGAACATCATGTCTATTTCCCCGTTGGTTGGCATTTCACATTCCCTATTTCCTATTTTTTTCCTCTTTCCTTCATATTCTCTGTCTATATTATATATAGTTTAGCTTTTGTTTTAAACATTGTTTTTAAAAGTAATAAATGCTAGAGAGTGTATAAAGTCCTTTAAGCAAGTAAGGAGACCCTTAGACATGTATATAGATCTTACAAACATTTTAATGTCTGGGACTAAGTTGAGAAGAGGTGATGTGTTTCATGTTACATGTTACAGAAATCTTAAGATTTTTTTTCAGGATTAAGTAAATCAATGTTTAGCAATATATGCAGTTCTTTAAAGTGTTCCTTCTTGTCATTTGCCTCGTCAATATGTATATCACAGATTCAGTTTTATTGTGAACACAAAATTTCTGTCTGTTGTGCAAACAACACACAGCTGAAATGTGGAGGAAAACACCTCTGACCTTTGGACAGATAGAGAGTGGTAGTTGAAGGCACAGGTTTTTGGGTCAGATCACCTGGGTTGATTCTTGTGTCCAGGTTTACTGGTTCTGTTTATCATCTTGGACAAGTCACTCAATGGCTCTAAGCCTCAGTTTGATGATTATCAAATGTGAACAACAAAAGCCCCCATCAACCTGCATAGACTTCTCCGGAATTTCATGCCCTCAGGGCAATCCGTGCCTGTGGCCGAGGGTCTCTTGACCTCCGTGGCCCTCACCATTACTCCAACAGCCATATTGGCACAGTGAAGTCATCTAGTGAGTTGGCCAAGAACTAGCAGCCTGGGTTCAAGTTTACCACTTCCTGGCTGTGTGGCCTTGAACCAGGGTAAAGGAACATTGCTGGAAAGGGAGGGGTCCAAGTTCCAGCAATGGCTAGGGGAGCCCAACAGCCCCACCCCAGCCAAAGCAGAAGACTTTATTCAGGTCCATAATGACCTTCAGGAGGAAATAGCGTAAGATGTGCCCTTAACCGGCTTGGACAGACTGGCCACTCTGGACAGAGCACTGTGGACAGTGGCAGTTTCTACACTGGCCTGTTACATACATTGCTCTGGGCAGAGCTTGTACTCTGATTGCCCCACACCTCCCACTCCATATAGATTAGCCATACCAGATACATGGTGCCTCGGACATATCTGGACCTCTGGTGCCCTGCCTGCTCTGCCCTGCCCTGCTCTGCCCTGCCCTGGGGCACCTGCATAAAGAAGAGACTGGCTGAGATGGCTTGCAGGCTCTGGTTGGCAATCTTCCATCTTCTCCTATCTGTACCAAATGCTTAGATATGTTTCCCCAGATTTCAACTGGAGTGTGAAGATCACCTCATTAGTGTATAAAGTTGACAATGAAAGGCGGGAATTAAGAATCATGCCATCAGACTTCGGACAATCTGCTTATATCTAAAATCTATTTAGTCATAGGTGTTGCCACTCTGTCAAGTTTTTGATCACCATGCTCATCTGAGAAGACTGAGATTGCTAATTGAAATGAAGTTGAATGAAAAAAATGAGTAAATAAAGAAAATGCATCAATGCTTTAATAGTAACTACAGAGATCTGCCAGAGAGGCCATAGCTACTCCAGTTACAACTAGTTAAAGAGAACGAGTTGGTCCTAGGTGTTTCATTATGGAGAGATGGCTATGATACAAGGTTAATTGAGTGAGTTAATTAAACCAGGTGCAGAGTGATGTGCATAGAATAATTTCATTTTTTATTACAAAATTAAAAAATAGACTCTCATATATGTGCCTATTTGTAAGAGCACAGAAAAAGGTTAGAAAAGGTCCATACCACATTGTTAACCTTGCTTAGATTAGACAGGTGGGACTGTAGGCAGAGTGGGGAAGATAGATTTTTAAAATCAAGTCTTTACATTATTTTGTTTGTCATACTGAGCACAATTATATTTTTTATAATAAAAAAAACCCCAGTAAAATGAAGAGACAGAATGATTTAGCTTAGATGCCACCTCTTCCAAGAAGCCTCTCTGATGCTCCCAGCCTCTCTTTACTCCTGCGGTACAAATTTGTGCCTCTATTATTGTAACTCCTGTACTGAATTGCAGCAATCTGTCAACTCTCATGCCCCTACTGACCAAAAACTCCTTAAAGTCAGGATCTATGTCATAGTCATATTTGTATCTCTAGCACCCAGCATATGTCTGTGACATAATAGGTACTCAATCAATGGATGCCAAATGGATGTGCTATGGACTGAATTGTGTCTCCTTTTGAATTTCATATTTCATATGTCAAAGCACTAACTCACAATGTGAAAGTTTGGAGATGGGGTTTTGGGAGATAATTAGGTTTACGTGAGATTATGAGGGTAGGACCCTCATGATGAGATTAGTGCTCTTATAAAGAAGAGACACCAGAGAGTGCGCTCTCTCTCTCTCTCTCTCTCTCTCTCTCATATCCTCATATCCTCATATCTTGATCTTGGACTTCCAGTCTAGAGAACTGTGAGAAAATTGATTTCTATTGTTTGAGCCACCCAGTCTATGGTATTCTGTTAGGGCAGCACTGGCTGACTAAAACAGGATGGATAAAAAGCTTGCTCCAACCTAAGGGAAAACTCTTTAGCTTTAGAAAGAGTGTGTTTGCTGCCAGATTGATGGTCCATATTCAACTTTAGAATCCAACCTCTGCTCCCAAGCCAGAAGCCCAAGGTAAGGAGCTGCACCTCATGGATGGTGAAAGCAAAGTTCTCTTGGTAGTGAGCTACTTCTCAGTGCTGTGGTTTTCTGGCTAGTGACAGAACTTGGGTTTCTGGGCCTCTCTCACAGTCTGCCCCTAGATTCAGAGCACATGAAAAAATCACAGAGAGCACCTCCTCCTTCTGGCTCCTGTTTTATGATGAGATCCAGGCGATAGTTTAATGTTTCAGTTTTCAGTGTCAGAATATTTGCCTTTCTTATGTCCCCAAATGTGTTTTGGTGTGAATTAGGGAAAGGTTGCATGGGATTGGTGGTAATAATACTCGGCACATGTTTTACCTGCTTCAGACTGCTTACGAATCTCTTGCTCATGTCTCACTGGGAGAAGGCAAGTAATACCAAGAACTTGCATTTGGCAAATGCTAACTCCTGGTTGAAAAGCACCCTTTGTGAAAGAGAATCTTCAACTATTAGTCACAAAGAAGATTTTATGTCTTTGCTTTGAAAATGTTTAAAGTTATAAAGTTATAAAGATTTAAAGTTATAAATCTTGGTCCTCTGGACAGAATCTTAGGAGTGGATGGCCCTTTTGTCCATGATGTTCAACCCCCATCTGAGGCTTGAACCCCTTCTATATTTCTTATATTTCCAGTACTGAAATCTAAATACAGGAAATGCATAACAATTTTAAAAAAGAAATACCCAATTGTTTTCACAATGAAAGGTTATTAAAGCATAGTTTAAAATTCAGTCCCCTCTCAGGATATTTTTAGTCTCTTGAGAATGTTCCAGACTGCTGACTCAATAAGCCCAGGCTCTTAAAAATGTGTGTTTTTAAACTCCACAATGTAACATTGTCTAAACTCCCTGCCATTTGAGTCTGACTATACAGCTTAAAGTCTGCCTTGGTTTCCTAGGGGCTGTTCTCAGTTTTTCTGAGCATCCAACACCCCCTAACTCAAATCTGATGATAGGGCAAGTTCCTAGCATAGTACAGGAAAAAGGGGACCAGTAGTGAGTGGCATGTCGAAGAACAGAGAGTTACTGTGTTTATGGCAGTCAGAGCTAAAAGGGCTCCTGAGCTCATGGAAATCAGTATCCTCGCTTTGCAGAAGGAGAAATGGAATTCCAGGGACAAGAGGGTATTTGCTCAAAATCTCATACTACCTTTGTGCTTTCCCCTCCTTCAGCCACCTCAAGCAGGAGGGTAGATAGGCTGTCTCCCTCTCAATTCGGTGTAGCTCCTTCCTTTGGTGCAGTTACGTTTGTTCATGGTAGCAGGGCTGGTTTGTTTAACACAATGAATACTTTAGCAGTTGGTAAGCAGGGAGTATTTCCAAATATGAACTATATCACATTAATAAAACTATCTCAATGATCTTCTATGAAATATATATGTGTGTGTATATCTATACCTATCTATATCTATATATCTATATCTATATCTATATCATCTATATCTATATCTATATCTATCTATATCTATATCTATATCTATATCTATATCTATATCTATATCTATATCTATATCTATATCTATATCTATATCTATATCTATATCTATATCATCTATCTCTCTCTCTCTCTCTCTCTATCTCTATCTCTATCTCTATCTATCTCTATCATCTCTATCATATATCTCTATCTCTATCTCTATCTCTATCTCTATCTATCTCTGTATCTGTATCTGTATCTGTATATCTATCTATATCTATATCTATCTATATCTATATCTATATCTATATATCTATATCTATATCTATATCTATATCTATATCTATATCTATATCCATATCCATATCTATATCTATATCTATATCTATATCTATCTATATCTATATCTATATCTATATCTATCTATATCTATATCTATCTCTATCTCTATCTCTATCTCTATCTCTATCTCTATCTATATCTATATCTATATCTATATCTATATCTATATCTATATCTATATCTATATCTATATCTATCTATCTATATCTATCTATATCTATCTATATCTATCTATCCAAATTTTATATATATATATATATATATATATATATATATATATATATATATATATATATAAAATGTTTATCCAATAATCAAAATGCACAGCACAGGGAACACTCTCAATCATCTGACTGTAGCAATAGAAATTACTTTCTATTCAGGGGCTGGGTACTACCAGATGGGACAATATAATTTTTTTTATGAACCCCTAGACATTACAATGGTTGTGTGGGTACTGTCATAATTACTGGTACTGGCAAATTCCCCCTGGATCCTTGGCCCCTTTGCGTTCAGTCAGGGAAAGTCTTTTTGGGATCCCAGGGAGACAGACAAACCCTGATTTTCAAAGAAGAATCTTAGATCTCATGATCACTAGCTCACCAAGGGAGAATGCCATGGCAAGTATACAACCTGACTTAAAGAAACTTTGGCAAAGATCTTAAAAATGAGACCCATCACCATACCCATCTCTTCCTAACCTTAGCCCAACATCATAACAACCCATAACCCAAGAAAAACGGAAGAGAAGGCTTTGGTAATTTGTTTTTCCCGGCTCTTCCAATAATCATTGTTTAAGTTAGTGGCTCTCAAAGTGGGATTCCCAAACCAGCAGCACCTGCAGAACCTAGGAAGTTATCAGAAATGTAGATTCTGGTATTCCACTGCAGTCCTAGTGAATCAACATTTGAGCATGGGGCCCAGAGGTTTTAACAAGTGCTCCAGTGATCCTGATGCTTGCTATAGTTTGAGAACCAAGTGATTTAAATAACAACTAATAAAACTATAATTTCCAACTCCTTGAGTCTTCTTTGCACTTTTATAATTTAAATCTGATATTTAGCTTTAAAGATATTAGATTGCTCAACTTTTACATATTACATACAAATTATTTTTCCAGAGTCACAAAATACTGTTGAAAGGGGAAATGAATATAAGAGTGCTGTTTTCAAGCATCAAGTGAAGACAAGGAAAGCACATTTGCTACACTGAGGGTTATTCTGATTTGGAGAAGGACAGGGACTGAAAGACTTTTCTGATTTGAACAAAGAGAAATGTAAAAATGGGATCCATTAAAAAACCTTCTTTCCTCCAGTTTATTAACTGTACAGAGACCTAAAACTCTGTTGGTACTTTATATTTCTTATTGATTTCATTTCTTCAAGACTTAAAACTAGTTCTTTTGGGTTCTTGGAAGTTGTAGAAACTTTTAGGATGATTTTCTAATAACAGGTTATGATCTGGCATTCCCTGAAGGCTTCCAGTGAGGCAAATTTATGCCTTGAGATCAGGGACTCTGTCTCTAGTATGGTGATAACACTGGAGTGGAATAGGATTCTTTTTCTTGATGGCAGTGAGTGCTTTCAAATCTGTAATGTTATTGTTTGTCCATGATAACCTCTCATGTTTGTCTGGTTCTGCAGCTTTGTGATAATTGGTCTTGCATTTTGTCTCCATAAAACATTTCCAATGTAGACGGAGTACCTGTGATTAACTTTTGAGAACTTGTTTCCTTAGTTATTAAATACAGAAAGTGGCTTGTTCAAGGTCACATGACCCATGAGGGTTGCCCCTCTCATTATTTTTTTGTAAAATAAGAAGGACCATTGCCACTGGCTTTTCATTTTTTTTAAAAAGAAAATATGTTAATATATATAAAAGAGCTGTCATGTAGTTAGCATTTGGTAAATATCAGTAGTTATTTTTGGTTATCATTCAATATGGGGAATCTCAGAGGGAATAAGTATATTTTAATGACATCCAAGCCATCACAGAGCAGGAATTTTAGCTGAGATGACTGGGGCCTTGGCACTAAACTCTTCCTGAACCACAGTGAGCAGAGAGCTTCAAAAATTTCAGTTCAAGTCTTTGCTCCCTCTGTTCTTACCTTGACTTTCCTTCAGCCCTTGCTTTCCTCCACTACTGCCTCCTCTGGAGTTCTATGCTAGAACTTCTAACAAAGCACACAAAAATGTTTACTGAGCACGTATTGCATGCAAAATACTGTCTTAGACACAGGAATGATGCAGATAGAAATTCGGCACTGCATTTCATTAATTCTAAGTAACACTTAAAAAAATTCAGCACCTCTGAGATCAAGGTATGTCTTACAATCTGTAGTCTATTGACAGGTTCTTTTCTTTATTAGAGGCACATATAGTCAAGTATTTTTTTTAAATTCATGGCACTGGTTTACAACTTAAGTTTATAGAAATATAGTAGTTTCTCCTCTCCTCTCAAGAGGCTTACAGTGTTTCTTCAGGATAAAAGTTAGAGAGAGAGAGAGAGAGAACACTAACCACATACTGGATAGAATACACTAAGCTTTAATTGAGAGAGTGCTGTGTGAGCAAAGGAAAGAGTACTTAGTTCTAACTGAAGCACCAGAGGGTTTTCTCTGAGGAGGGAGAATCTGAACTAGATACTAAAAGATGAGTGGAATTTAATAGGACTGAAAAGGTGGAAAGGAATAATGTAAGTAAAGGTTGAGAGAATTGCAAAGGTGCAGCTGATGTGAACCACCTATTGGAAGGAAGCGTGTAGCTGGCTGTTAACATTTTGAAATAGTTCCCAACTAGTCATAACCAACAACTGCCTCAGGTCACCCAAGTGCATCCCTGATGTTGGGCTGCCCACTTTCTTCACCGGGAACAAGATGACCTCCCCATTCCAGCAACTAAAGGATTAATACTGGCTCAGTCCTGAGCCCCTCCAGGTCCCTTACATGGTTGGTGGGTGGCAGGTCTTCCATGCAGTTAGAAGTTCTGAAGAACTCCATGGCTGGGAGAACTGCTCTGTAGGCTGATGAAGCAGGTAAACCACTTGGTGCCAGATCAGCAAATGATGATGGATAGGAGCTGTGGGCAGGACTGTGGTCATCAAACTTTTAACATT
Source organism: Macroglossus sobrinus (assembly GCA_004027375.1). Lineage (NCBI taxonomy): Eukaryota > Metazoa > Chordata > Mammalia > Chiroptera > Pteropodidae > Macroglossus > Macroglossus sobrinus. Next base: position 319,375 of record PVKZ01001069.1, on the reverse strand, counting down.
GTACACCTCCACATTTGAACAACACTCCCAGTAGCTGTGCATTTATTCATAAATCTTTACAGTTATTATTGCACTTCTATGTAAGATCTAAAACATACACAAAAATGGAAGTTAAAAAAATGGGATAAAAACAAATAGAAATTGAAGATGGAACATCTTCTGACCACACTGCAGTGACTTGTTGCAGCCTCCCCCTGGGTGAGTGCACCCCATTTGCCAGGGCCCAGCCTAGACAACAGAGAAGCTGGGGCTGGGAAGTGAATTTACCTTTCACATTAGAAAGAGGCAGGAGAAACTTGAGAAGGAGATCGCTATAAAAGACATGACCAAGAAGTAGGTCCAGAAATATAAAAATAGTTTTAAAGATCACAATGATGCCTTGTCCTGTACTCATTTGTAAGCTATTATTGAGTCTATTATAGGGTCATTTGCCTGGTCCCAAAGCAACATCGCATGCAGGTGCATGGCTCACTAAAGTGATGGGGCTTTGGTGTGGTGAGAAGCAACAGGGAAGCCACAGGGATGGGAAGGGGACTTAAGAGCCCAATGGAAAGAGCAGCTGGAGGCTGGGAGCCCAATTCCTGAGGAACAAGAGGGGTGCTCCTGGCCAGATTGGAGCAGGGCATGTAGACAACTGCAGGGCCTGACCCATTGTGGCTGGGGCACTTACATGGGGTCTGAGTGGACATCAGTGGCCTATAATGTGTGCCTGCTCCTTCTAGAAGCTTTGGCATGGGGACAAAGACTACAGCTGTCTAGAGCTACCTGCCAACATCCTCCCTTCCCAAATGAGGGCAAATGGGCTGCTACAGGAGGTGGGAAGGAGTCAGCATGCATCAGGGTGGGATCAAGGACATGGAGCCAGGCCCCTCATAACCCCTAACTCAGAGATACCTTGGATCTAGTAGAGGAGCTCCCTGATGAAGAGACAAGAGTTGGTGGCCTTTGGGTTGATCTAACCAGACTACAGATATTTCCTAGGCCCTGAGCCTGTCCATTTCTGAAAATAGTTCTCTCTGCTAGTAATGAACATTTAATGAGCATTTACAGTATGGTGGTCACTGTGCTAACAACTTCACATATTCACTGATTTAATCCTTATACCGACTCTTGATCCAAGGGGGTGGTTTATTTTTATCTCCACCTTACAGATAAAGAAATGGAGGCACAAAAAGGAGATGTGACTATCCTGGGTCATACAGGGAAGAAGTAGCTGTGCTGGAATTGGGATCCAGGGTGTTCTGATGGAAAACCTGTACTCACAACCACTATACCTAACTGCCCAGGATTGGTGGGGGAGCACTGGCACAACCCCCACATACTCAAGCCCCACTAACAAACTTCCACCCACATCCAGAGGCTCATCCACAGTCATGTACCTTGGACCAAAGATTTACAGGCCTCTTGCAAAGATAGTCCAGATAAAGAAATTGACATAGGTTTGTTTTTTTCTCTGTTTCATTGGACATGTTTGCTTTAAATATTTATAGGATAAAAACAGGTCTGTAACTCTAACTCTATATCTGTCTTTATTACCACTACTCTGCAGGGCTGACAACATATATGCATCAAATGTGTAATCAGTATATAACTGGATCTGCGTGGCCTAGTCCATGCATGATGGTGACTCAAAGAAACAGCAGTCTTACTCGCCTCTCTCCTCCTTGCAAAGAAGCAATCAAAAGTAACCACCTGACTTTTAGTCCCTGAAGAAACCACTAAAAGTGAGGTTGGGGAAAGAAAACACATTCTTAATGTATAACAGATCACCTTAAAAATCCTGTCTCATCGAATCAGTTCTCAGTATCTTTCACATTACTGCCTGCTGATCTCCAGAACTGCTCTATTTCCCCCAGTTTCAACTCTTCCACATAAACCCTGTTCAAAAGCTCAGCCTGCATAGCATTTCTCTTCAGGCAGAGCCATTTTTTTTTTAATATATTTTACTCAAGTAACTCTTGGCCTTGTCCAGAAACAAAACCCCGCTGCTCCCACGGTTCTGCCTTTCTTTGCCTTTTCTGTCTATGTTGTCTTACCAAAGCGCAGGCACAAGCTGGCAAAAGTAAGTCTCTTTAACAAGAACACAAGGGAGAAAGGGTGGGAAAACCCCTATGTTAAACAGTTCTGTTCCTGTTGAATGTGCACAAATAAAAAGCCCTGGATAGGATGCTTCACACTATTCAAGCCTGGGCCCTGGTTCCTGGGCAGGCTGGGGAGGGAGCTCCTAGGGCCTGGTGATGTTTCAAGAGCCTTGGTCAGGCCTGATGTGATGGGAACAGGACCTTATTCAGATGAAATACACACACATCCAGGGCTGCATGCTCTGTTCTCCGGAAGACTGGGCTCTTTATCCGTTTCCCTAAAAATTATCATCTAAGCTTTTGTGCTACTCACCCATCCCCCGGTGATGCCTGGCTCCCTGGTGCTGGGACTTAATTCATGGGCTTTCCTGAATCCTCTCCACTTCTCCCTGTCCCCACTTCATACGGACTCTGAATCCACTCAGTGCACAGCTCTGCCATAATTAGCCATTTTGAAGAACTTTCTTTCTGTTTGATTAGAATGTCAATGGCCTATAAGCTAGCCAGAAAATCCTCATGGTGCTTTTCCATGACAACAACAGAACTATTTATTTTCACTTGCTTCATTTACTTTAAATTTCCCTCCTCTATCTACTAGCTTTTACCAAGCCATAGACTTACTAGTTAAGTTGCATAGTCTTCTCTTGGCTTATTTTGTTTAACACAAGCTTGGATGCAAAAATCTCCACCTTCAAAAGATTCCACATCATAAATAACCCAGCTGGGCTCCAGACTGGAATAAAAAAAAGGTTAAATATGACATAATGAAGGAGCAGATTGAGACAGAGGACTGTTCGAACGCTCCCATAAATCTCTAGGCCCCTTAGTCGTTCATTTCCAAGAAATGAAGCGTTCTAATTTATGCAATCTTTCCCCTCCAAGGACTTTTCATCAGATAAACTGAATTATTCCACCAGGACTTGTGAATTAAGCTTGTTACCGGAAATCTCCAGCCCCACCCTAAAATCCTCCTCCTCCTCGCTGAGCTTCAGACTGTTGCCAACAGGTGGCGCCAGCCTGCCTGTTTTCTCTCTGGGGCCTGTTAGGCAAGCGATGGAGTGGGGTGGGGTGGGGGAGACGCCCAATGGCAGAACTGCTGAGCCTGGGCCAAGATTTCTTCTGGCATCTGGAATCCATTAACAACAGCCCACAAATTCGAATCTCATCTCCTTAAGAGAGTGTGTGTGTGTGAGAGAGAGAGAGGCAGAAAAAGAGGGAGGGAGAGAGAGGGAGGGAGAGAAAGGAAGGGCGGGGGAAGAGAAGGAGGGAGAGAGAGAGAGAGAGAGAGAGAGAGAGAGAGAGAGAGAGAGAGAGAGAGAGAGAGAGAGAGAGAGAGAGAGAG